>PVKA01020455.1:0-40351 GCA_004027165.1 Ctenomys sociabilis | reverse complement strand
AGATGGCTGAGTGTTTTCGTAGATGCCTCTGCATCTTCTAATCTATTCCACTGATCCTCAGGTCTATTTTGTTGCCAATACCATGTTGATTTTATCACAGTGGCTTTGTAGTATAATTTCAAATCAGGAATTGTGATGCCTCCTGCCTTGTCTTGATTGGCCAAGATTGCCTTTGCTATTCTAGGTCGTTTGTGGTTCTAAATAAATTTTAGGATTGATTTTCTATATCTGGTAGGTATGTTGGTGGCAGTTTGATAGGGATTGCATTAAATCTGTACAGCAATTTTGGGAGTATGGCCATCTTCACGATGTTGGCTCTTCCTATCATTCAGTCTTTGTAAAAAGATTTTAAGTAATATCTGTAAATTTTATGTGTTTGTTTAAAATACTTAGAAAACACTAAAACTCTCCTATGTTGGTCCTACCTCCTTTCAATGTAAATGAAAACCTTAATGTTAGACACCACAGAATAATTTAACTTTATATAGCCTTTAATATTTATATGTAGTCATGTGTGCATATTCATAAATATATGCATCTATTTTGTAATCTCATTTCAGTACATCATACATTTATCACACACATATTATATCCATTTTAGTACATTTTTCAATGAGAACATAATTTTATACTGACCTTTGATATTTAAGTGAATTATGATTCACATTTAAATTTTACTATTTCTTAGACTTCTGTTTTTGTGTATCTAGCATCTTGCTTTTACAATTAGTACTTGAAGTAGAATTTCAAAGTGAATTAGGTTTACCTTTTCCAGAATAGCTTGAAGAATGTTCTGGTTTATTCCATTTATTTTTTCTTAGCTCCTTGTCCTGTCTTCCCCCCACCTCACTCTGTCTTCATGTTTGAAAAAAAAAAAAAAAAACTATTCAAATTATCTACATTTTGCTTTGTACTTTATTTATATTTTTGTTTTTTTATATAAAAGAAATCATGTGAGATTTAAATTTGTGTGCCTGATGCATATGTTATGGTTTCAAGTTGTACCCATTCACTTAAGAATGCCTTAACTTAGCATTTTTTTTTTCAGTATCAGGGATCCAACTCTGGACCTTGTGCTTGCCAGACAGATGCTTAAGCCCTTGAGCTATCTCCCCGGGCCAACATTAGAATTCTTGATGGCAGAGTAGTACTCTGTTGTATATAAAGGTCACATTTTCTTTATCCATTCATCTGCTGACAGAGCTGTAGCCCTTTTCCAAGATTTAAATATTACAGAGCATACTCCTATAAACCTGAGCACATCTATATCTCTGTAATGTCTTCATTTTAACCCTTTGAGGAAAATACCTGGGACAGGAATTGTTGGGTCAAAAGAAATTCCTATTTTCAGCATTTTGGGGAAGGTCCAAAATTATTTTCCTTATTGCTCTTTCAAGCACTGGTTTTGTTGATTTTACTGATTGTCATCATGGTAGTCAAAGTAGACCATACAAATTGTTTTCACACTAGTATAAATGAAAAATATGTGTGTTTATTTTCAGAACTCATAATAGAACAGGGAAGTGTCTGCGAAGCTCTGGCTGTGTTCAGGCTTTAGCCTAGCCCTAAGTCAGTTCAATGGATTGAAGCAAGACCTCCCTCCTTGAAAAAATATCCTTAAGCCTTCTTTTTTTAAGAAAAAATTTTCTGCAAGCAAGAGATAATGATAATGTTTGAATGAAAGGATTTGATTGCAACTATCTGAAGTCTTGCAACTCTAAGCTTCTAATCTTAAATCTGTAGTGGTAGCCAGACCTAAAGAAAGTCCACACAGTTTGATAATTCATGACTGATAGAGCGAGCTCCAGTCTGCATGCTGTGTTACTGACCCATTTGTGTGACATTTTTCTTTTTTATTTTCAGCTAAGACCGGTAGATACTATGACGTGTGCTATTTTTTCAGTATTATGTTTCATCACATGCTTGTTTGTACTAAGGCAAACGAAATGGAATTACACTCTCACTCCCTTCGTACTAAAACCAGTCTTCTAATTTTTTTTTAAAAAAAGGAATGCTCTATCGATTCACAATTATTTATTGCTTGGCCAAACCTTCTTTGTTAGCAGATTTCATTTGGACATTTTAGATTATCAAGAAAGGGTTAGAAACACTCTATGAATTTAAGTTGCTCATTTTAGTTAATGCCATAGATGACATTATTTCTCTTAGTAGAGGGAACTTCTTAGGAGTTTTTAAAGGCTGTGGATCTTGTGGCTTGCCCAGGAAATGGAATATTTCTTGGAAGATGAAGAGTATGAACCTCCAGTGTAGCTCATTTGTACAGGAGGTAATGGTGTGAGGGAGAGGTAATGGTAGGGCCTTTGAAGGATTCAGTGAAGTGGAAAGCCTGATAGGGAGCTTAGGTATTTCAGCAAATGTATACGATTTGCAATATGAGGACCAGACCTGGAAAGCGCATGTCGTGTGTAACAAGCTTGCACCGCGGCATTGACTCACCTTCAATTGAATTTACTCTTTGCATTGTGGCTGGGATGGACCTACACTGCTCATGATGCCTTCCCTCCACGTGTGAGAAGACCATTTGGGGAGACATCTGTGGAATGTGGGAGGGCAGCTGAGAGCTGGTGAACAGAATGGGGCTAATAAGCTCCTGTGCAAATTGAACTCGCAATAGCAGAGCCATCAGTGTTTTGCTGAGACACTGAGCAGCCGGATTAGGGGAAGAGAGGGAAAACTCCTTGGGGACAGAGGTGATTCAGAGAGATTAATGAATGCCTGAGAATGGGAGAAATTCACTAGCAATATTTCTACTGCTTATTTACAAAACAAATAATGGATCAGTGTCGTTGAAAAGTGTGTGTTTACATGTATACCTAAGTTTACTTTTCTCACACTAAATGGAGACTCTGAAACAAATGCTTGATGTAATGAAAAAAAAGAGAAAAAAGAACATGTAAATGTTCTCCCAGTGAAGCCTCAGGTGGGCAGTGCAGGGAGGCAGCTGCAGACCTGTGCTCTGTGGCCGCCGGCCAGCTTGGCCAAGTGGGCTGGACACGCTGAACTTCAGGTTCTCATGAGAGGGTGTAGAGTTCTGTCAGCTCATCCATTTGGATAATTAGCAAAAGATATTATTTCCCTACTCCATCTGCTTGCATTTTTCTAATAATTGGAACGCTGAATGATGTTGCCGAGTCTTCTCTTCCTATAATCATAACTGAGTTCGTCACTGGGGAAAGGTCAAAGTCCAAGAGCATTCAGACAACCTAGTCCTCCTTTGGGAGGGACATGCAGTAAAAAAATAGGGGGTCACTGCACACCTGCGCCTGAGGGCACTTCAGAGCTCGGTAGCCATCAAGTTTAGTAAGGCCAAGGTTGCAGAGACCTTTCTCCTTTGGAATCTGCGCTTGACTGTTCAAGCAGATAGCTGTCTGACAAATGGATGCAGAGCTTACTATGAAGCTTATATAAAAAGGAAATGTGAAGTCTTTTACTCCATTAAAACTGACTTTAAGAAAATGTTTTATAATAGTAGATTCAAGTAGAACATAATTTATAAAAAACTTGAATCTATATGGAAGCCAAGAAGAGCTCAAATAGTCAAAGCAATCTCAGGCAAAAAAGAACAAAGCAGGAGACACTGCACTGATTGATTCTGAGTCACATGACAGAACCACAGCAATGTCTAAAAGAGTATCTATTGGTAATAAAGGGAAAAAAGCAGACCAACACAATAGAATGGAGGTCCTAAGAAACAAACTCAAGAGTGAAGCCTACCAGTTCTCCACAAAAGTATTAAAAAGCATACACTGGAGGAAGGACAGGTCTATAATAAATGGAGCTGGGAAAATGGATTTGTACAAGGAGAAGATCAAAATTGAGTCTGGTCTCTTATCCTGTACACAAAACAACACAAAATGAATCAAGTACCTAATATACAACCTCATACCACAAAACCACTGAAAAGAAACATAGAGAAAAATGTCTCTGTATAGTGACATGTATATCCATAATTTGGATATGACCTCACAGGCACAGGAGAAAGAACTGACAAACAGGATTTCATGGAACTCAGAACTGCTGTTGAATGAAAGAAGACAGAAGAGATGACCTACAGAATGGAGAAAAGTGCTTGTCAACTATCTGCCTCAAGAGGATTAATATTCAAGATATATAAGGAAACCAAACATTTAACCACACTAACAAGTTATCCAATTAAGAATGCCAAATGAAGAACTGTGTTTCTTAGGGGACAAGGAGATGGCTCAGTGAAATAAGTGCTTCCCTGGCAATTGCAAGGGCCTGAGTTCAATACCTGTTTCCACAAAAAAAAAAAAAAAAAAAAAAAAAAAAAAAAAGCTGTTTCTTCATCCAGAAGCTTGCATTTGCTTCAAAACAAGAAATACAAGTGGCTAACAAATTTATTAGTGAAATACTCAATATTGCTAACTATAGGGAGAAACCACTTAAAATTACAATGGTATGCTAAACTAACTAACTAAAGCAATAACAACAACCCAAACTAAACATAGTGATGCCATGCGATGCAGCCAGCCCACCTCTGGTTATACAGTCCCCTGCTTCAAGAACTCTCGAGTCACAACTACAGATAAGAAAAGCTCTCTCATGACAAGCATTTGTAGATGTGAACAAATCAGCCCAATACCTCGTGTGTCTGCTGGCCATTAGCGCAGCTGTGCTGACATGTGTTTCCCATAGAGTGTGGTACTGGACAGCAGGACAGTGCTCAGCTAGTGACCAGGATGATAGGAAACAAGAAGAAAAGCCGTGGTGAGGTGGAGGGGTCTCCTGGGAAGCAACGCGCATTGTGATCTGTGGCACAGGTGTGTGAGATTCACACTATCAGAATGGATCGGACACAAATGCGTTGTCCTGGCATGCGAGCGTGAGCGCAGGGGAGGCTCGCTGTACTGCACGTTCAAAGGGAGAATAATTAGCAAACCCCAGTGGTATTCATATGTCAATACTTGCCGTGGTACTCGCCACAGCAGCTGATCAATGTTGGTAGCTGTAAATAGGTGCACAGATAAAGACGTTATGATGCATTTCTCCAACAGAAAAACTACTTAGCCATAAAGAAGTCCTGCGCTTTTGCAATCAAATGTGTGAAAAATCCAAGATAGTATGTTAAGTTTTAAAGGGCTAAAGAAAGAAAGGCAAATCCTGCATGTTCTTTCATTATTTGTATATACATACACCTGTACATAAATTAGTGGTGATTAAAGGTAGGAAAAGGGTGGGTAGAAAAAAGGATAGTGGGTTTGACTGATGCATGCACTAATCATCTATTAATGTATCACACTTGAATCCAGAAATAAATGCATTAATGCATTTTTTAAAATTCCTGCTAAAAACAAATTTTCCTTAGAAAAAGTAATCCTACATCCAGGTGTTGATGGTATAGATCAATAATTTCTCTGGACAGGGTTCACCTGCTTCTGTGTGATACTTGTGCAGTTCAGTGAACAATGGTACACTCCATTAACTCCCATTCACCGGCCGGCTGGAGGGAATTCAAACCACTGAAGAGCAGGATGAATAGAGGCCGAGAGAATGTGCATTTGCATTTTGAAATGACTGTTAAATTGCTTTACATCTCTTAGATCCTTCTCACGTTTTCTTCAGTTAAGCCTGTCAGCTAAATCTCAATGCAAGAACTGCTTAAAGTCTGCCCCAAAATACAAGATTCCATGGTACTTTACAGAGCACCCATCATGCGCCTGATTAATTCCATTTCAAGGCCAGTACTGTAGTTATGAGACACTGAGTGTTAAAGCATTATCTGTGTAGATACGCCCACAAGTAAGTTAATAGCAATTAACATCTCCATGTGTTTTTATTCCACCTGCAACATGTTGCTACTAAATTATGACAAGAAAATGAAATCTACTCTACAGAAGATATATGGTTTTACTGAGAAGGCATCATACTGAAATCTCACTTTTTTTCCCTTCAAAGGGCAAATGTGTGATAGATTGGGGGAAAAAAGATTCTTTAAAGGCATGTTGTCAAATATTTATTTCAAGCGTTCTTTTTATTGTACAAAATAAAAGTGGTGCTACTACTTCAAAAGAAACAATATTGTGCTGTTCAAAAGACTCTCTTAATCATTGCTTTCATGTTGCAGCTGTGAGGCGAGAGGATTTAGATTAGAACATCAGTATCACATGGGTTTTATAATAGAGGCAAGTGAAATCAAATGTATAAATGGACTTCAGTAATCAATTTAAATATTTAAGAAGTTAGCACTTTAAGATAAAATATTTTCAGATTGCAGTTTGATTTCCTCGTCTTTAAGGATAAAGTATCACAGAATAAGTCAATTTTCATTATTGGATGAAAGCAACCAAATGGGCAGAGCTAAATCGTCACATATTTTGAAAAATGTATTCCATTTGTTCGTTGCCTACGTTGTTCCTGAGTTGCCTCTACTTTTATAAAACTCCTGACAATGATGGAGTCATTACTGTGGAGTTCCATATTCCGTTTTAAAATGATGATGTCATTTTGTAGGTCTGAGTACTGAACTGACATCAATACTCTTTACAGCTTTTATGCCCCTGTGCAATAAAGTCAGATGATATTTAAGTGCTCAATTATATGAAATTCAGTTTTTCCAACATTTCGTTTTGTAAATGAGGACAGTGAGGCTTAGAGGTCCAGCAAGGCGGCCGGTCACTCGGAGCCGTATGTGGAAGCAGGGCATGGCTTGTGCCCATGCATTTTGGTAGCTGGTTCCCAGGGTGCACTGGTCTCCATGGTGTAAAGGACCCCACAAGACTGACTGTGGGCACCATCCTGACATCCTGGAATGAGGAGTCACAGGGCACAGAGGAGCTTGCTATTTTATGTACAGGTACAAATAAATATAAGTGGACTGGGGAGATAGCTTGGCAGTGTAAGAGCCTGCCTGGCAAGTACAAGGGCCAGGGTTCAATGCCTGCTAATGCATGCTGTGCCGGCCTTGAGCTAAGCCAATCGGTGAAATGAGCATGGTGGTGCACGCCTGAAATTCCAGCACTACGGAGGCTCAAAACAAGAGGATCACTACAAGTCCAAGCTGCGCAGTGAGGCTCTGTACCAAATAAATAAATAAATAAAGTTTTGAAAAAGAGATATAAGTACCCTGAAAAGAACACATAATTGTGAAGCATACTAAAATTGGGAATTGATGAGTTTCTCATAGCTGTCTTTGTTTTTGGTATTCCACTGAAAAACTCATGTAGTTCAACAATAGCTAAATTTCACAACTATTTCTCTGATTCCCGAAAATGCAATACCAAGCTAATGGGTGCTGGTCACAGCACACCACTGGGCCAGCCAAGAATAGAGTAGATGGAGCATGTTTTGGCTGTGATCCTTCTGGGCCTTGTTGGCTGTGGCATTGTGTGTGTTCCTGTGTGCACAGCCATGTTTATGTGTGTGGGACAGAGAAGTACACGCAAAGTGATGCATGTGAAAGGTTTTACTAACTGTATCTGACATATGTGAAAGCATAAAAAACTCCCCAAAAGAAATTATGCCTCATTGCATATAGTTTATGAAAAATAGTAACTTTATTAATATTCATTAATCTATGGATTTTACATAAATAGACATTTAGTATAATTTATGTAGATATATTATATATAAATGAATTTACATGTTAACCTTATAAATCATATACTTTTCAGTCCTGGTTCTCTGGAGATTTCCAAATCAGCTGAGTATACATAAACATTTGGTTGAATTCAGTCACGTGAAATTCTTTTCTCATTTTCTAAGGAAGAGTAGCAATCATTGGACAGTCATTGGCACATTAGATTCACAGTAGGACCCAATTATGTTCAATAGTGAATCTGAAACCACATTGCCGGTAATGTTATTAATTGTCATTAGTGTCAGTGACGTGATAGTAACACATAGCATTAACTACTGTATATCTCCACATTCCATCTGTGTGTGTGCAGGCTGGGGGTATACCTCAGTGGCTTCAGTGCCTGCCTGGCAAGTGCAAGGTCCCAAGTTCAATCAGTGGTGTCAAAAAGAAACAAACAAACAAAAAAACACATTTGTGTGTGTGTGTGTTGTTGTTGTTGTTGTTTTGTGCCAAATGAAAGTTTCGTTGTCTGTGCTTAAACTTCTTGGTACACAGCTGCTTTCTCTTAATTCAATGAGAAGAAAGCTTTATACTAATCATGTTCAGACAAGATATCATGTCTGCACCTTGTACTATGAATAATTACCAAGATAACAATATGCAGTGAATTAATGATTGTAACTGTCTTACTGACCTGTTTTGAAACTGTCTCATGGCTATTTTTTTCTCAATAAAATTAATTAAAACAATAAAATTCTCTACTAGGTAAACTGAAATGGTGAAGAGGATTATAGGCAAGCGGCTCTTACCAAAGCACAAGAGTCGAATGTGATAAAGGCTCTTGGAGGAATGGGTCTCGGCAGCAAGATGGTCTTCTATTGATAAGTAGACTTGAGTACAGGGAAGAGGAAGAGACTTTAGTTAGAGGGGCAGCAACAATGTTGACCTACAGGATGACACTCCCGGGTACCTCAGGCCATCCATAGTGCAGCACAGTCCAGGGGCCAGGGTCAGGAAGGAAATCCTCCATGTCACTATTTCATGGGCACAACCAGTGTCATGCTTGTAAGGGCCACGAAGAGAAGGTTTAATGAGTGAACAGATATGGGTCCTTGGGGTTGGAAGGTCCAAGCCATCTTAAAACTTAGGCAGCAGCTTGAGAGATTGACATAAATGCCTGCCTGACAAGAGCAAGGTGCTGGGTTTGATCCCCACTAGAGAACAAAAACAAGACACTTTAGTCAGCAGACAAAACATTTACAACTTTATCCAGTTTTCTAAATCTTCACTTACTTGATGTTGGGATGCTGATTCCTATGTAGGAACATGCTCTTCATGTGCCAGGTGCTAAACTGAGTCTGTGGACTATGGCTAGAATTATAGAAAACCCGAATGGCAGCACTCCTGAGAACTACTAGACTCAGGAAACTGTGGAGATGCTCTTTGGCCTTTCTTCCTTCTTCGATTTCCATCGGTACATATTCTTTGGGCCTTGAATGATTACTCTGAAAGGAAAAGCTGCACAATGGAATGAGAATAGCAAACAAAAGTGAAATTTGCCCTAGTGATTCTCGGTCAGTGGCTGAATGGACTGTTCTTCCTAACCAAGAGAGGCGAGAGGTGACGACGCCCACGCCAGCTCACGCCGGAGGACCTTGGCTAGAGCTAGACGCAGGGCCCAGCAAATACGAGGCATCGGGGGACCCCAAGGGCGGGTGCTGGTCATGCACAGGAAGGAGGGCCAGCAGTCTAAACTTCACAAGACCTGGTCATCTCTATCAAATGAGTCTTGATTAATGCGACCTAGCCTAAGGAATCTTATGTCCATCTGTTCAGAATTTGTACATCTTCATAGTTCTGGTGTAAAATAGATGCTAGAAAAATCTTGGCCACAATGTCAGACAACAAACACGGACACACACACACACACATGTATGCACGCGCAAAGGCACATTTTCACTGTACGTTTTGAAGTGTATTGGGTCATTCACCTGTATTCCAGGACCTCAATAAAAAAAAAAAAAAAAAAAAAAAAGAACATTATCGTGAGTATCCACTAGGTGGCGAGTGTGCTATGTCTTGGCCAGCTCACCTAGCTAAGGTGGAGCTAGCTGTCTTGTCTTGCACACCAGGGATCACTGCAGGTTGTTGTGCGGGCAAACACATGTCTGAAACAGATTTTAGGAGCCAGATAAGAGTTTGCAATTATTAGAGAATAGCTATGTGCGTTGTACCCCTTCTCTACACACGAAGCAGCAAGAAAGGGATGCTTAGAGATCAGGAAGTGTTTTTACAGCACTTAGAGCTCAGGAAGTGTTTTTACAGTCACAGTTACTTAGATTTTCCGGTCAATTCTGTCCCAGTTACTCTCCCAATACCATGCAATTTGGAATGAAGGGCTTCGCTTGGGCTCTAGTTTCAGTCCTTCATTTTCCTACTGACTACAGACTGTCAATCCACCAAATGTACCCGACATCTTTTTCTGGCACTGTGCAAGTCTTTGTTCTGTCTTTATTTTCCTCCCAAATGAAGTACCACACTTTAAGCACCAAGGATTATTAATTACGGGTTTGGAAGATTAGAGCAGATGATATGAATGACCAAAGCTACTATACAACGACACTGCTGCTTTTAATGAGAAAACCTATTTTTTTTTGGGGGGGGGAGGCGGCAGAGAGCGATTTGCATTAATTTGGTGAAACACTTAAAAGTCTAGTAGTGATATTTAAAGCTTTCTTAAGTGTGTGTTCCTTCAACTTGATGTTACAAGAACTTTTTTTATTATAAGGAGCTCTTATTGTTCATCCATTCTTTATGTTATTGTTTTTGATTGGTGTAGTCTTGCACATATTTATCAGGTAAAATGCAATAAATGACCTGATTCATGTAGCCACTGGGTGGGGCCCAGTTCAGCATGTCTCTCCCCTTCAGCCTGCATCATTTGTTATAGAGACTATAGTGAGCACATTCAGTTTTCTCTCTTCCCTTTTGAGATACCTAATGCATTACATCTTTTTGTTTTGCTTGATTCCTTTGATTTATTGTTCGTGTAATAATGCAAACATAAATTAGCCTAACGTAGTAATAGTGAAATACTCTTCCAAATTCCACAAATAATTTTAGAATTTATCTTGAATTTAATTCATTGCTTTTCCTAAAATTCATTAAAGTTTTAAACAAACTTGGTTTCTGAAAAATATGTTGAAGAGCTCAATAGCTGAAGAAAGGCAATTTTTCAAGCAAGATAAAAAAAAAACCTCTATAACCATAACCTTGGGTACATCAGTTATTAAGTTAAAATTCTATCCACCTGACTTGTGTGAACAATGAATAGGCACAAAGGAGCATATGTACAGTCTTCATAACTTTTCCTGAAACTCTGCCTTTTGAGGGCTCTGATGTACCTGCCTTTCCATTTTTGGTGATGCCTGCCTTCATTTTCTTAAAGCATCTTGATGCTGTCAAATTGGAAAGTCGTGTGACACGAATGTAGTCGTAACTCTGAAGCTCCCACTGTTCTCCACAGGATTTACTAGGAATAAAGAAATACCTTAGAAGGAATTTTTTGTGATAGCATTTCTAACAATAGTCAGAACATCCTTTTACCACAAGCTTAACAAGGTTCAATCTTTTTTTTTTTCTTTCTTTCTTACAGTCATCTGAGATGCAGGTACTATTTGAGAGTCTTCATAATGGCAAGTTTATACCACTAAGCCAAAGAGAAAGTTATATGAGAACCTGGGAATCACCACTTACTGGCAAAGACTAAACAGTCATGCAAGACTAAAATCATATATCAAGAAATATTGACTTTTCGTGAATTCCTTCATATCGATAGAGGGGAAAGAAAATTCCAACCTGCTGTATATTCATCTGGGATAAATTGGTGTTCTCTAATATTAAAGAATGAATTTTAGTAACAATGTAGGATAAAGCTCAGCTCAGGTCAGGGGTCAGGGGTTCAATCCCCAGGCCTGCTGTGCTGGCGCTAACCACAGGGCACACTGAGAGAGCAATTGAGACTGGGCGTGGTGGTGCACGCCTGTAATCCCAGCTCTTGGGAGGCTGAAAACAGGCAGATCACTACAAGTCCAATCTAGCAGTGACACACTGAGCACCCTGTAGACCCTTCCCTAAAATACAAAAATAAACAAACAAAAAATGGAGGTTAAGAGCAGAATATATTTATTGAAGGAAAGAAAGCTTCTATCCACGAGAGAGATAGGAGGGTACCCAAGTATGTTGCTCAGGAATCTGTTTTTACTAGAGATTTGTATGGAGCAAAACCATTAGGTGAGGAAGGTCTAAGGTGGAAAATATGAGAACCTGAAATGAGGTGGAATGAAACTATGGTCAATCAATAACACTAGAAGCACAATTACTGAGGTAAAATTGGTTAAATCAAGATAAAACAGGGAACTAAGTCGTGAAGCAAGTGGGCACGGGTACAGAGCAGTAGCATTTCCTGTAGAGGACTGGTTTGTAGTTCTTCCTGGTTCTCTAAAGGGACACAGACCTGCGTAAAATATCCCTGATGTTTATCCTTAGAGAGGTATATGGATATGTTTTTTAATCTTTTACCTTTAAGTCTGGCCCACAGCTAAAGGTGCGTTTCTTCCCCACAGTTCTAAGCTATCTCTTCTTCTGCACTGGCTCCTTCAAGAGCTCGGCCCTCTCTAACTGCCTATCATGTTTCTATACAACTCAGTTGCCTACAGCAATCTATCAAAACCTTAATTGGTTAAAAGACATGTGAAATGACATAATCATACATGGAGCTGGTAGGGTTAAATGAAACGTGCCATATATTTAATACATTCCTGGAAATATAGAAAGTGGTGGGTCATAGTTTCATGATCATTGAAATTTTACCAGCTAGCCTATTGAGATTATTGGAATTTAGTTCTGCCAAATTTTCAAGAGGAACAAATTTCAAAAATTATATTTCTTAAATTATCTATGTTATATGAATGTAATTTTTGTTATTGTCCTTATTCTAAAGGAAAAAGCTTTTCTTGAAGCCAATTGGCATTAGAAAATCATTCTGAAGATTATTTGAAAAAAGTGAGTTCTCCCAGGATCCTTTCTTCACACTTATATAATTGAAATGTTTACTAAATATGCCAAAATTACTATGAAAAATTAATATTAGTTACATACCTGAAAAAATATACAGTGATAGCTTTATCCACAAACACAAACTTTGGAAATTGCGATTACATTTGTCTCTGGGAAAGGAGGTCATTATCATATTTGTCACCTGATGCGGAATGTTTAAATAAAAACAAAATGTTGGCAAATACATTTGTTCATGAGCTAGATTGTTTTTCAAACAAAAGTGTTGTAAACTGAAAAGCCACCATATAGGACTCAGTGTACTGTGATATTTTTAAGAAAATATAAAACTTTCATTATTGTATAGTAAAACAAATATTTAATTTTTAAAGAACAGCTAATCAAATAATATTAAATATATTATCAAAAATAGACATCTGCTAGTAGAATTCATAATAAGCTTTATAATTTTGTAAATAATGAGGTAGAGAAACAGTACACACCTAGAAATATTCTAGCTACATGTTAGAATTTTAATCAATAAATACATTAACAATGTAAGTGCATAAAATTATAGTAAATTTTAAAATGTTTGAGATTTATCTAAATTGTTTCCCAAAAGCCCAAAATTGCCTACACTGAAAAAAATCGTTTTTCCTAAATCAGAGTTATTCCATCTAGCTCAAAACTAAACCAAATCAAAGTAAAAACATACAACAAAATAAATTTCTCAAGAGAGTAAAAAAAAGAAAAAAACACAGTTCTTCCAACCATGATTTTTTATATGTTGATAATATATCAATTTACATACATCACCATTGACAACCATACTGAAAAAGCATGTAGTTCTAATATGTATGAAATTTAATTTGGCTTATTGGTTTATTGAGTTGTTTCTGCAAATTTTATGATTGTTAGAAAGAAGTGTTGTTTGGCATAAATGCCTGGAATTTAAATTCCAGATAGTTTTGATGTGCATATCTAGTCCATTTATATTTACTTTAGTTTCTAACATCACTTAAAAATGTGCTTATCTGTGTTTTTCTCACTCATATCCGTAACATTTTTCATGTGATCTCCACAGAGAACTATGCATGACTGCACTACAAAGATACAGACATCGGTCACTAGCAAAATACAAACTCTAGCATCTAGCATCAGTGACACAAGCACCAAGTCACAGATGGCTCAGGAGACTCTGAATTTACATGGAATTATTTTTAGACAATTCTGTTTGGCTTGACCACAGAGAAAAGGAAAATCCAATTTATAAAAGAGTGAAGCAGATCTAGGGGCCACGACGCATGATCTCTATTTCTGGTTGCCTGCAGGATCTTGCGTCGTTTTCCAGAAGTGGCTATTTTTCCTGTTCCTTAGGTTCAGTAAATCCTGTCTATATGCAGCTATCATATTTCTCTGATACTTTTGGTGATAGTGGTGGCCGTGGCAGGGTTTTATTTTGTTTGGGTTAGCAATGGCATTTGAATCCAGAACTTTTGCATTGAACTCTACCTCTGGCCTTTTATTTATTATGATTTTATAAATATGAAGACATGGTATCTGTAAGTTGCCCAAGCTGGACAAATTTAAGATCCCTAGCCTGACTCTCCCAGAGTGCTGGTGTTTCCAGACACACTTCAGCACCCCTGTCCAAAGTTTTCTGTTTTTACTTTAGCTAATCTAAGTAGTATTCTCCTTTGTTACAAAGTAAGTGGATTTCTTACATCAGTATATAAACATGTCATATTTCTTACAAAAATAACATAGTATTGTAACTATATGGTACCCCTAAAATAACCCCCTTAAAACATAGTTCACAAGGCTTGAAGTACATCAGAACTCTCATGGTATAATCTGGCTGAACTTCTAAGAATAAACTGTCATTCAACACTAAAAATTTCTCTACACACAACTTGCATTTTTTTTTCATTTAAATATATAGTTCAAAGTTACACCAGTCATGAAAAACCAAACTTACCTGGAGATACTGTTTTACAACCTATATGGAATTTTCTACTTATTTTCACGATAAACATGCATTTGCTGGTATTAATCACATATCAGAATAAGGAAAGATTTAAGAAGCTGTGATGCTCAATGTGACGCCTTAAATTAAAGAGCGCACTGCTGATCAAACTGGCACTGAGGTTTATACCAACGATATTGTTATAGACGGAACGTGAAAATCAGGGTTTGTATTAAATATTATCGTTTAGTTTGAGTACCAAAAATGAATGTGGTTTCCCTTAATAGGTATGTGCAGTCATTTTGGAATCAAATTGGAGAAACTATTAAAAATAAAAATAGTGGGCTGGCCAGACAGCTCAGTGGACTAAAGCAGTTGGTTAGGTAGAGCACAGAAGCAAAGGTTCAGTCCCCGGGATGCTACGCCAGCTCTGCCCCCGGAGTACACCGAGACAGCAATTGAGACTGGGAGTGGTGGTGAACACTTGGGAGTCTGAAAGCTGGAGAATCGTTACAAATCTGATCTATGCAGTGAGACCCTGTGGGCCCTGTCCTAAATACATTTTAAAAAATCGCCACCAAATACTATTGATGGAGAAGGGCGTGGCGGTGCATGCCTGTAATCCCAGCACTTGGGAGCCTGAGGCAGGAGGATTATTGTGAGTTCGAGACCAGCGTGAGCTAAAAAGTGAGCTTAAGGCCAGCCTGAACTGCATAGTGAGACCCTGTCTCAAAAAGACCAAAAAAAAAAAAAAAAAAAAAAAAAGTACTGATGGAATAATTTGTAGAGAAGAGGGCATACTATACATAAAAAATTCTAATACAAAATACTTTTTCTGTTAGTGACATAGATTTTCAGTCCAAGTAGAATAAGAAATTTTTAAAGCTGTTTTATTTTTCAAATTGGGATGAATACTATAATGTTGACTACACACTGCATAAGGACAGATTTCTTTTGTATGACTTTGGGAAAATAGGTTTCTACAAAAGTCTAAAACAAGTAAGACTTCTCCAGTGTTGGTAGGAGTGTAGATGGGTGCAACCACTGTGGAGATTGGGGTGGAGACTTCTCATAAAAGCCAGGATTAGCGCTCCCATCCAACCCAGTTATTTCCCATCTATGCATTGTCCCAGAATTAAATCATCACACCATAGTGATATAGGTGTGCTCCTACTTTTAGCAGCACCAATGTGTCATAGTTAAATCTTAGAAACAACTCAAATGCCTTTAAACTAAAAAAGAGATTTAAACAAATGTGGTATTTGTATACAACGGCATATTACTCAGCTATAAACGAAGATAAACTCAAGGCCTTTATAAGTAATTAGATACAACTGGAGACCATAGTCATAACTGAAATAAATCAGATCCTCAAGTGTAAACATCCTATTATCATTCTAGCATAAGAAAGAGGAAAAAAAGACCGCAAAAGAGAAAGAAATTACTTGAAGAGGAAAGAGTAGGTGGGCTGGAGGAAAGAAGAGAAGAAAGCAAAACTAAATTCAGGATCTAATTTTACTATTAATTTGTATTAATTTATTGAAAGGAACAGTGTTTATGTTGTTTAAAAAATTTTACAAGGTTATATCTTATAATCTGAGCCACTACTTTGATGAAAACAATGTGTAATGTAATAGCCATTTTTTAAATTTCCTATCATTTTCTTTTGAAATTCTGTGTCACTTTTATTGTTTTTCTTATACCCTTTAAAATAATAAAAATTAATCCAAGAATCCCCAAACATAAAGTTACAGAAAATTTGTTTTCTTGTGCAGAAGCTCTAAGTTAGACCAGCCAACCCCATGAAGTGTAATAATAGGTTATGGTGGAACCAGCGGTGACCTGGTGTGGAGACCGAAATGAGAAAAGATGGCCTTGGGCTGTGCTCACTACCAAGAAGACTGAAGACTACTTTACTGAGGCAGAAGGTGGTATTTACTATATAAAAATCTAAAGGCCCATAAAATGCAGTTGTATTAGAGGGAAAGTTTGTTAACTGGGTTGAAGGACATGGGGGAGGGGATCCAGGAAAATAGGGGACACATTTCACTGACATTTCTCTTAACATATGAACTACTAACTTACCTCAGGAGGATTATAGCTTTAGGGATTACATAAAGATTAAAGAAAAAATATCTTCATTCTTTATTTCACACAATCTTAGCTCAGTATGAGAAGAGTGTCTCTGCATTCACAGCATTAGAAAAATATGTGCTTATAAATCAGCCCTTCTCATCCTACTTGAAGGCAAAAACTATACCTTAAAAATAAAAAAAATAGGGCCAAGGAGATAGCTCAGTAGGATAAGCGCTTGCCAGGCAAGTGCAGAGTCCTGAGTTCAATCCCTGGTACCGCCAAAACAAATAAAAGAGTTTTGGACTGGGGAGATAGCTCAGTAGAATAAGCACTTGGCTGGCAAGCTAAGGTCCTGAGTTCAATCCCTGATACCACAAAAAACAAAACAAAAAAACAAATAAACTTCTTAAAAAAAATTAAGAAAAAATTCCAGGAAAAAAAAAGTAAGGAAGGATATTAATACGAAAAAGTGAAAATGTGATTTATGCTATATGAAATTGTCATTCTTAGGTTGAAAGGTAGCAAGGTCATATGTTTTAAGGCCTGAAAGAATAATACAATTTTTATGAAGCACGTTTGACATAAGATAAATTCTGGAATGACAAATAAATGACCTTCACTTCTGATAGTTTGGGGATAGGATATCACACAAAGTTCTAGTGTGTTGTGGACATAGATAATGACAATGACACTTACTGGTGGCCAGGTGTCACTTGTGGGACTGAGGTACAATTATTTCCTTAAAATCCACCCTGTAGTTCAATATGGACTCATCACCCATAGAGGGTAAGAGAAGTCCATTTGTAGAGTGTGCTGATGGAGATGTTTTGCTGCTGTACACAAAAGAATAACTGAAAGACTACAGTTGTATACATCTTATTGTCCTGTGTTTAATTTTTTGCCCTATTTGATGGGTTCTTTCCATTCTGGTTCATGGGGTTGTGACCATTTTGCTCCCTCTCTAGAACATCATTTAGTAGTCTGTGTAGGCTTGGCCTTGTCATCATGAAATTCTTCAGCTGTTCTTTGTCATGGAAGTGTTTTACTCCATTATATTTGAAAGAGAGTTTTCCAGGGTGTATCAGCATGTGTTGGAATTTGTTTTCCTGCAAGACTTGAAGTACATTGCTCCATGGTCTTCTTGTCTTGATAGTTTGTGAAGAGAAATCTGCTGTTATCATGATGGGTTTTCCTTTAAATGATCTGTTTCTTTTCTTTTGTTTTAATATATTTTTTATTTTATTGAAGTACAAATATCAATCAGACAGTTTCAAGATAACTTAACAAGACAGATTCATTAAATTAATGCATTGCAAACTGTTTTCATAATGTTTTGGTATTGTACAAGGTGCATACATAATATTATATTTTACAGATATTATTTTAGCAGATATCTCTTATCAGTAAATTAAGAGTGTAGCTGCTTACTTATCTTATTTTTCGTACCTGAATTATATCAAAAATTCAATAATTATTTTCCTAGTGGATGACCATAGAACTAGAAGCCGACATAATATCCTGTCCAACCACCATTAGTGCAGATCTTGCCTCTCATAGGATTATGTAGAAGCACAGCGTTATCTATCCCAACTGTACTGTCTATACACACTCATCATGATTTCTTCTTTCTATACCCCTTCCTTTGTCTACACCTGTCAAAGGTGGGCACTCCATTGTCATTCAACTGACTTAGGTGCTTGAACTCGACACCACAATCCATCACAGTCAGTATTCCACAACAGTAGTGAGTTATTCAAAGAAGTTGTCGACCATAGCCATTTACAGCTCAGCTTAATATTATGGCCCCACAATGTATACTTCATTTTTATACTTTTCTGCTGGATGGTGAAGACCTAGATAGAACTAGACTTATATACCAACACATGAACTTTATATTTCTTATGTGGTCAGTGAAGTCCTCTCAGGGTTTATTTTGTAGTCCTGTACATTATTCTGTAGATCCTTTGTCTGTGTCATCCATGTGGATGAGTCATGGCCAATGCTTGACCAGTTTGCTTTCCGTGAGAGCTTGAGAGAAAGTTTTCTCTTCATGTGACTCTCCCCAGGCACACTATAGAACTTCAATCTCTTTCCTCTGTGGCTCTATAATCTCCTTGTTCAGAAAATTTGGAGCTCACCTGAGTTTCATGATGTTGCAGTACAGGTTCTCCTATGTCCTGAGTCTTCACTGACCTTGAAAGGCTAGGTCCAAAATGTTGGCTGGCCTTGTGGCTCTTCTATTTCTCCAACTCTGACTTGTGAACTTAGGTTGTTAACTATCCAGAAAAAAAAAGCTGATTACTATCCTGCAGCATATGCCATTCACTTGGCCTTATCTGACTCAATTGATTTTACTTGTTGTACAGTTCCTTTTGTATTTTTGCTTTTTGCTTGTTATACTAGGGAGACTATATGATATTTACACATGTGTCTCTGGTTTATTTCACTTATGAGTATATGTTCAAGTGACATCCAATTCAGTATAAATGCTTCGAACTTATCATTCTTAATAGCTGAGTAATACTCCATTATATAAAAATACCATATCTTTTTCAACCTTTCCTCATGTGATGGACATCTTGGTTGTTTCCAAGATTTTTCTATCATACATTGTGCTGCTATAAACATAGGTACACATATATCACTATGATACAATGTTTCCAGATCCTCTGGGAAAATTCCCAATAGGGAGATACACAGCTTGAATGGGATTTCTAGTCCTACTGTTTTGAGGAGTCTCCACTCTGACCTCCACAATGGTTGTACCAGTCTACATTCCCACCAGCAGTGGAGAAGTGTTCCCTTTTCCTCACAACCTCTCCAACATTTGTTGTTGGTTGATTTCCTTCTGATAGCCATTCTTTCTGGAGTGAGATGATATCTCAGTGTTGTTTTTATTTGCATTTCATGAATGGCTAGCGATGTGGAGCATTTTTTCATATATTTATTTGCTTCTCTAATTTCATCCTCTGAGAAGTATGTATTCATCTCAGATGCCCATTTCTGAATTGGGTCTTTAAATTTGAGGGCCCTCTTATTTCTTAGTTCTTTATATATTCTAGACAGTAGTCCTCTGTCTGATTGCTTTTTAGTTAGCATTTTTTCAAAATTTGTGGGTTGTCTTTTCACTGTTGACAATTTCTTTTGACATGCAGAAGCTCCTTAAGAAGAGTTGATCCCAGTTGGTGATTCTTTCAAGTGCTTCCCGTGCAAATATATGTTTGTTCATGAACTCTTTACCTATCCCTATGTCTTCAAGAGTTCCTCCTCCTTTCTCTTCTAGGAGATTTAGGTTTTCTGTTTTAACGTTTAGATCTTTAATCCATTTTGACTTTAAATAGTGCATGGTGATAGAGCTGGGTCAAATTGTAGTTTTCGGCATGTAGAAAGCCATGTTTTCCAGCACCATTTGTTAAAGAGGCTCTCTTTCTTCCAGTGAGCTTGTGTAGCCCCTTTGTCGAAGATCAGATGGCTGAGTGTGTTTGTAGATGCCTCTGTATCTTCTAATGTATTCCACTGATCCTCAGGTCTATTTTGTTGCCAATACCATGTTGATTTTATCACAGTGGCTTTGTAGTATAATTTCAAATCAGGAGTTGTGATGCCTCCTGCCTTGTCTTGATTGGCCAAGATTGCCTTTGCTATTCTAGGTTGTTTGTGGTTCCAAATAAATTTTAGGATTGATTTCTGTATATCTTGGAGGTATGTTGGTTGGAGTTTGATAGGGATTGCATTAAATCTGTACAGCAATTTTGGGAGTATGGCCATCTTCACGATGTTGGTTCTTCCTATCCAGGAGCATGGAATATCTTTTCATTTTCTGAAATCTTCTATAATCTCTTTTCTTAGGGTGTTGTAATTTTCCATGAAAAGATCTTTGATTTCCTTGGTTAAGTGAATCCCAAGGTATTCATTTTCCGCAGTGCTATTGCAAAAGGTATTGTTTCTATTGTTTCCCTTTCATTGTGCTTGTTACCTGTGTAGAGGAATGCTATTCACTTTTGAGCACTGATTTTGTATCCTGCTATGCTACTGAATTTCCGTATCAGTTCTAGTAGTTTTTTCGTGGAATTTTTGGCATCTTCCAAGTAAAGTATCATGTTGTCTGAAAATAGTGATAATTTAACTTCTTCTTTACCTATTCTTATTCTCTTTATTTCTCCCTCTTTTCTAATGAATGTTGCTAAGGATTCCAAGAGTATATTGAATAGGAGGGTGATAGAGGACATCCTTGTCTTGTACCTGATTTAAGAGTAAAAGATTTCAGTTTTTCCCCATTTAGGATTATATGAGCTTTTGGGTTGTCATAGATGGCTTTTATCAAGTTAAGATAGAGTCCATGTATTCCAATTTTCTGTAGGACCTTGAACACGAATGAGTGTTGGACTTTGTCAAAGGCTTTCTCTGCATCAATTGAGATGATCATGTGGTTTTTAGATTTCAGGCTATTAATATTGTATATTACATTTATAGATTTTCCAATATTGAACCATCCTTGCATCCTGGGATGAATCCTACCTGGTCATGATGTATGATCTTCTTGATGATTTGCTGTATTCTATTTGCCAGGATTTTGTTGAGTATTTTTGAATCTATGTTCATGAGGGAGATTGGCCTGTAGTTCTCTTTTTTGGTTGTGTCTTTCCCTGGTTTTGGAATCAGTATTATACTTGCCTCCAGAAATGATTTTGGGAGGACTTTTTCCTTTTCAACTTCATGGAAGAGTTTGTGTAGTGTGTTGATTATATCTTCTATAAATTTCTTGTGGAATTCAGTTGTGAATCCATCACGACCTCGACTTTTCTTTGTCTATAGGCTTTTTATTGTTTCGTATTTCGTTGGCTGTTATTGGCTTATTGAGAGTTGTTATATCTTCTTGATTCAGTTTTGGTAATTTGTACCTTTTGAGGAATCTATCCGTTTCTTCTGTGTCTTCAATTCTGTGAGCGTAATGATTCTTGAAGTAACTATTGATATTCTTCTGAATTTCCACGGGGTTTGTGGTGATTTCACCCTTTTCATTCCTTATCGCTTGTACTTGAATTTTCTTTTGCCTATTTTTGATGAGGTTTGCAAGAGGCTTATCAACTTTATTTAGTTTTCCAAAGAACCAGCTTTTTGATTTGTGGATTCTTTGAACTGTTTTTTTCATCTCAATTGAGTTAATTTATGCTCTAATCTTTATGATTTCTTCCCGTCTTTGCGCTCTGGGTTTTGTTTGCTCTTCTTTTTTTAGTTGTTGGAGGTGCAACATTAAGGTGCTAATTTGTTCCCTTTCTGTTTTCCTAATGTGTGAGTTCATAGCTATTATTTTCCCTCTAAGCCATAAATTCCAGTAAGTTGTACTTGAATTTTCATTGAATTGTAGATATTGTTGAATTTCTTGTTGAATTTCTTCTTCAACCCATTGATTGCTGAGTAGGGTGTTGTTTAGTTTCCATGAATTTAGTGGGCTTTTCTGGTTTCTTTTGTCATTTATTTCCAATTTCATTGCGTTGTGCTCAGATAGTATGCATGGGATAATTTCTATTTTCTTGCATATACTTAGGCATGACCTCTGGACTAGTATGTGGTTTATTTTGGAAAATGACCCCTGTGCAGCTGAAACAAATGTGTATTCAGCTGTGGTTGGGTGGAACACTCTGTATATGTCCACCAGGTCCATTTGTTCCAAGCTCTAGTTCAGTTCTGCTACTTCCTTGCTAATTTTTTGTCTGGTTGACCTATCTTTTTGAGATAAGGATGTGTTAAGATCTCCTGTTAAGATTGTGTTCTTAGACATTAAGTTTTTCATGTCCCTTAAGATTTGTCTTACATAGTTGGGTGCTCCTGTGTTTGGTGCATAAATATTTATGAGTGTTACTTCTTGCTCTTGAATTTTTACCCTGACCTTCTTATAGTGGCCTTCTTTGTGTCATTTGATCCTTCTTGGTTTGAAGTTCAGACTGTCTTAACCACCCAGCAGAAAAGTATAAAAGTATAAAAATGAAGTATACATCATGAGCCCATAATATTAAGCTGAGCTGTAAATGGATATGGTTGACAATTTCTTTGAATAACTCACAGTGGTTGCAGAATGCTGGATTGTGTTGGATTGTGGTGTCGAGTTCAAGCACCTAAGTTAGTTGAATGTCAATGGAGTGCCCACTTTTGACAGGTGTAGACAAAGGAAGGGTTGTAGAAGGAAAAAATCATGATGAGTGTGTATAGACAGTACAGTTGGGATAGATAACGCTGTGCTTCTACATAATTCTATGAGAGGCAAGATCTGCACTAATGGTGGTTGGACAGGATATTATGTCAGCTTTTAGTGCTATGGTCATCCACTAGGTAAATAATTATTGAATTTTTGATATAATTCAGCTATAAAAAACGATAAGTAAGCAACTACACTCTTAATTCACTGATAAGAGATATCTGCTAAAATAATATCTGTAAATATAATATCATGTATACACCTTGTACAATACCAAAACGTTATGAAAACAGTTTGCAATGTATTAATTCATTGACTCTGTATTGTTAAGGTGTCTTGAAACTGTCTGATTGACATTTGTATTTTCATAAAATAAAAATAAATGGAAAAAAAAACAATACCACTAACAATGAAAAAAAAAAAAAGAACAGAATTTCTACTCCTGCTTTTTTCTGAGGTGCTGCGGCATGTAGTATTGTTTTCCATCCTTTGACTTGGAGCCTATGAATGTCCTTTTGAGTTAAGTGTGTTTCTTGTGTACAGCATATTGTTGGATTTTGTTTCCTAATCCACTGTGCCAGTCTATTTCTCTTCATTGGAGAATTGAGTCCATTTACATTTATGGTTATAATTGAAATGTTCTGACTTATATTTGTCATGATATTTACCTGCTGTTGTTTACTCCTTTGTAACCTGTGTTTAATTAACCCTTCTATTTAGTGGGTTCCTTCCATTCTCATTCCTGGAGTTCTGGTCATTGTGGTCTTTCTCTAGATCATCTTTCAGCAGCCTGTGGAGGGATGACTTTGTCATCATGAAATTCTTTAGTTGTTTTTTGTTCTGGAAATATTTCACTTCTCCATCAAACTTGAAAGAGAGTTTTGCAGGGTATAATAGTCTGGGCTGGAATTTGTTTTCATGTAGGACTTGAAGAACTCTGCTCTATGCTCTCCTTGCCTTCATGGTTTGTGTAGAGAAGTCAGCTGTAATTCTGATGGGTTTTCCTTTGAATTTGAGCTCCTTCTTCTCTCTAGCAGCTTTCAGTATATTATTTTTGTGTTGCATTTCTGGGATCTTAACTATTATATGTCTCGGTGTGTTTCTACTTGGGTTGAGGTTATTTAGTGTTCTGTATGCTTCGGTGACCTGAATGTTGGATTGTTTCCTCATATTTGGGAGGTTTTCTGTGATTATTTCTTCCCAAATTCTTTTTATGTCATTTGTATTGACTCCTTCATTCTCGTTGATGCCAATTATTCTCACATTGTTCATCCTGGCGTCATCTTGCAGGTGATGTGTTATTTTTTTCCTGCATTCTTGTTGTTTTTAAGAGATCCTTTCTCACCTTTTCACTAGGTGCTCCGGCATCTTCAAGATCTGAAACTCTGTCTTTGCTTTCACTCAGAAGGTTTGTACACTTGTGATTAATATTTTTAGTTCTTCTATATCTCTTTGACTCTGTTTTATGTGTTCTATTTCTTTTCTGTAGTGCTCATTCAAGGAATCTATCATATTTCTGATCTCCTCAATTTTTTTATCCATGTCTTCTTTAGAGGTAGTTATTAATTCTTTTTCTGCTGTGTTTCTTCCAATTTGGATTTCTTTTGTATGTTTCTGGACTTGTTTCTGTATTTCAGATCCTATGACTTTAAAAGTTCTTTTTTGATTTCAGAATTTATTTCTGCTTTGAGTTCCTCATGATCTTTCTGCTGTTGTTTCTTTGCTTCAGATGCTGTTAATTCATCTATATCAGCTGGAATAGTGCTCTCTGCACTTGTTCTGGGTGAGCATAGTTTTTCCACCCAATGTTTCTGGAATTCATTCTTTATTTCCGATACTATGTATTCAGATATTTCTTTCTCAATTTGGGGAATTACTCCTCATTTTATTTCCTCCATAGCTTTCTGCTGTTGTTCCTTTGCTGCTGTATCTGTTAATTCATTCATTGCAACTGAGCTAGTGTCCTCTGCCCTTCCTGATGGACTTGAGGTCTGGGATTGCATTTTTCCCCTTCTCTTTGTCATTTTGTATAGCACTGACCTTTGACCTTTTGTGTAGAGCTTTGGTGCAGCTATAACCTTAGCTTGTTATGATATTCAGGTGCCTGTCTATTAAGTTTGAGATTTTCCAGGTATGCCTATCCTGGATCTAGATATTGTGTTCAGTTCCTTTTGTGCTGCAGCTCCTTTGGTTCCCCTCTGTTGGTTCCCAGGGTCAGCCCTCCTGTGTCAGGCAGGTCATTCCTCAGGTGGGTGGGCCTGGGCTTTGGTGGGTCTTCTGGGCTCACAAAAGGATAGTGGATCATCTTATTCACTGAGTAGGCTGTACTGGGTCAGCCAGCTTGTGCTGGGTCTGGGTCTACAGGCCGTAACCCGAGAAGGCTGGAAAATGTCCCTCTGGTTTAGCGGGCCTGGTGCCCTCACTCACAGGCCAGGCTGTGCTGGGTTTCGGGCCATGGCGTAGGACCGAGGATTGCTTCGAAATGTCCCTCCGGCATGGCAGGGTTGGAGTTCTCCCTCCAGGCTGACCTGCACTGGGTGTTGGGCTGTGGTGTGGGACTGGCAATGTTTCTTTAGCGCTGTAGGCTTGGAGCTCTCACCAGGCAACAGGGGGTGGGGGTTCAGAGAATCCCTGGGAAATGTCTCTAGGGCACGGCAGGCCTGGAGTTCTACACTCACTGAACTTTGCTGCCCAGAGAGTCGGGGAAATTCCCACTCATTCAGTGGGTTTTAGTGCAGGGGATCTGGGGAGATGCTGGTTAGTGGGTCCTGAGCTTTCAGGCCAGTCACTGGCTTGGAGGGCTTGGGGGCAGGGATCCAGGTAGAGTGCGTGGGAAGAAGCCAATGGCTCTCCCTCAGACTCACTACACTCTCACTGATCTGGGAAGCCTGGTGAGTCCTGCAAATTCCCACTCGCTGGGAGAGCTTGGAGTGGGATCCAGGAGGCCGCTGGATTCAGCTGCTGTCTCAGGCCGTGTGTCTCACTGTCTCAGGAGGTCTCCGGGGCTGGGTGGGCACGGGCGGGATGGAGGAGGACAGCGGAGTCAGCCACACTGTCTCTGGTTGGTCTCTGGGGCTGGGAGGGTGCGAGTGGGATGGAGGATGATCTGTTTGTTTTCTTTAACGACTTTTAGTATACTGTTCCTGTGCTGAATTTCTCTGATCTTGATTATTAGATGTCTGGGAGTGGTTATAATTGGTTCGATATTATTTGGAGTTCTATACGCTTTGGTTAGCTGAATGTCAGATCATTACCCCATATTTGGGAAGTTTTCTGCTATTACTTCTGTCCATATTCTTTTTATATCATTTGTATTGACTCCTTCCTTCTCATTGATGCCTATTAGTCTCACATTGCTCATCTTTTCATCATCTCACAGGTGTTGAATTATTCTTAGTACTTCCTTACTACCATGAAAACTTTTTCTTAGTTCAGTTGCTTTGAAACATTGAATTTTTAATTAATTAGTTTTTAATTTTCTGAATAATGCTTCATCTTAATTTTTGTTTTAAGATTTATACTATATCTTTGAATTATAATTTATCTAACAGACATTGTATGATATGTTCTCCTAGCATTAGAAACTTTAAAAAGTATATTTCCATTTTCTGTTGATTTTATATTACTTCTTCCCTGTCTTTTATACACACATACATGCACATATATATGAAAAAATATACGTGTAACACCCGACATATGATTGGTACTGTTTCAGAGAAATCTTCAATAATCTTTTAAATAAGGGTTCATCTAATATATTTTATATAGTCCAGCATAACTATCACTTTTAGAGCTCTTTATTTTTCATCCAGGAGTGTACTCAACTTCCCTTGCCTTTTGAATTATGCTCTTTGTTATTTCCTATATGCTATATCTGGAGGTATTACAATATTTCAATTTTGTGTAGCTAGAAAATATTTTATTTTTGGTTTTCAAATGTATGTTTACTAAGTATAAAATTCAAAGAGGATAGAACTTTTCTTTTTCTTTCAGTCCTTTAATAAGTCTAGTTTCTTACACACTTGGTCCATTCTTTTTCCTTTCTAATGTGGAATAAGATGATATTTAATTTTGTTCTTTCATAGCTAATATTTTTTATGTATATGCTTTAATCATTTTTTCTTTACAGTAAGTTTTGGACAATTTTATTATTGTAAATCTTGGTATGATTTTATTTAAATTTCTTGTGCAAAAGGTTCATTTTCCTTGGAAATGTGGTATTATAAGTTGAACTAAATTCAGAAATTTTAAATCTTTAAATATTTATTGTCTACTCCTTTCTACTTTGAGAATTCTAATTATATGAATATAAGTTTATTGGTTTTGACACAGTGAACTATTATGGCTGATTTGTAAACACTTTCTTCATTTTTATTTTGGACAATTTGTATTGTTATATTCATTTATGTTTGTAAATAATTTATTTTCAACTTTCAATCTATAAAAAAATAAAATAAGAAAGAAAAATAAAGCGTATTTGAGAACTCAAAGCATATGCATGTGTGTGTGTGTGTGTGTGTGTGTGTGTGTGTGTGTATAAATTTGGAAAATTTAATGTCTATATTCTAACTTACATATGATTTTTTTCAAAGAACAAATTTGGATTGAGGGACAACTAAATAGCTCAATGGATTAAAACACCTATAAGCAGGCCCACAGGCCAGGAGTTGATCCCTGGGTCTGCTATCCTGGCTCTGCCCCAGAATGTGCTGAGCCTGCAGTTGAGACTGAGCATGGTGGCACATGGCTGTAATCCCAGCACTTGGGAGGCTGTAAACAGGAGGATCACTACAAGTCCAATCTAGTAGTGAGACCCTGAACACCCTATAGACCCTTCCTTAAAGTAAAAAAAAAAAAAAAAAATTAAAAAACCCAAAATAAAATTGGATTAAAGCATTAATACTTTATTATCACTCAATACTATTCTGAAAGGATTAATTCTGGTATTTGCTAATCCACTGTTCAATACAAATTCTCCCCTCAGAATAGATAGCAACCATGATTATATTCTCATATAACATTATTTTGCCGAACACAAATTAGTTTATTAAAATAGGTAAGTAGTTTTGCAGGTTAGTGGTTCAGAAGTATTTGTGTGGGGACTTTGAATAGGTGTTTTTTTCCATAAAATTCTGGAAAGCTCTTCTAGAAGCTTGTGTTTTAGTATGTTTTTATTACAGAGATGCTACATCTGATAAAAATGACTGTTAGTGGTTGGTAGTGATGCATTATTAATTCAATGAATCATACTTTTCAGTATTAATCATCCATAGCATGGTTGTTCTGACATAGTGTCATTAATCATAGGCCCTAGGCCAGTATGTTAATTTGAAGTCTGTGTAAGATCTGGTAAATATTTGTTCCTTGGTAACACAAAGCTGTAACTTGGAGCTATAGCACATCCTATCCAAAGACCTTACTATATAAGATTAAATGTTTGATAACACTGGCCTCTGGAAAGGCCTGTCTCTCCACAGAATATATAACAGTCAGGTGGTCTCACTCAGCTAAATGAGATTATTAATGTGAGCCAGAGAGTAATCTCCCCATGCCTTTCTCATTTGCATTATCTCTTTATTGTTTTCTTAACTGTTTCTAAAGTTCAATAATGTTATTCAAACAATTCTCAGAGAGTCCATGACTTGAAATATGCAATATAGGGAGCAGTGTCTAAACCAGGATCTTAATTTAGGAAGCATTACTTTCTTAATTTCAAGAAAAATGTAAAAGGAAATTTTTCTGCCTTCTATAGTTGAGCGTTAGGCATTATAAATCAACAATTGACTTGTTCCCTAGGAGTGATTGCAGATTATATCCAAGGAACTGTTTATTGAAACATAAACTCAAGTCACAGTTTGGTCATCATCCTTCATAATTTCTATTGTTTTTGATGTACTGGGGATTGAACTCAGGACCCTGTGCTTGCCAGGCTGGCACTAATTCTACTGAGCTATCTCACCAGACCTTCATCATCCTTCATAAATAAATTTCCCTTAGAAATTTGAAGAAGTCTGTGCAGAATCATTTCTTCCTTTTGACCTCATTCTGCATATTGTTTATCACTTGTTCCAAATGCTTACATCTCTGATGCTGTAGGTAGCGTTCTGTACGTAGAGCTCTGTGGATAGTGCCACCGTTGCCTCCTTTGAAAACTATACTAGCAATCAAGAGTCAGACAATATTCCATTATTCCAAGTCATATTAGTCATGCCATAAATAAAAGATCAGATTCTAGTGGAGATTTTAAGTTGGTGATTGGTATACTTTTTAGGTAATGGCCTGCCATTTCCTCCAAGGCTTTTAGGTGTTGTTTCTCTATTTCTGTTGTTCTTTTTACTCATTTGCTTTGGGTATAATTTTTAAGATTATGAATATTGTTCCATTTGGTATTCATCTTCCTTCACAGGTGATTCTATTTCTGCATCTCTAGGTGTCCTTTTTGTTTTATTTATGTAAATGGCCATTGCTTTTTATTCTCTTTGTTTGAATGTATACGCAAGAGGAATTGCAGGGCTCTGAGGCTTTCTGGATTTCTTATTAGTGTTTGATTTTTTTAACCATAATCATTCGCTTTTGGAAATTTATGGGCAAATAATGGTGGTGATATTGCACTTTCCTGCTTTGATTTCAAAGTATTAATTGTCTGTACAATAAAGAGTCTTTCACAAAGCTTTCAATTTTTTTGCTGATAATTTGTCACATTACAGTATTTACACTTTCTTTCTTTCTTTTTTCTTAACTCATTTTAAGGGTTTGGGCCAAGTTAGAGTATGAAAGCCTATAAATCTTTTATTACATCATGACCACTGAAATCCTTTTCAGAATTTCCATTGTTCCATGTGTACAAACCATGTGCACAGGCTTTGGGATGATCACTAAATGCACTTTTGGAGAAGCACTGTTGGATCCATTCTCCACATGAGTTAGATATACAGAAAATGGTTCTTCTGCTTTCCCTGAGGAGAGACATTCCAAGTGTATTAATGTCCTACACAAAATAATATATATATTCCTCATTTGTTATGCAAACTGGTCAAAAAAATCAGACCCCCTAAAACAATGATGCAAGCTAAAAATGGGTATCAGAGATGAACACACACTTCTCAGGTAAAGAAATAGAAATAACAAATAAATATATGAAAAAATGTTTAACATCATTGGTCATTTAAGAGATGCAAATTAAAACAACACTGAGATTGTATCTCATCCCACGAATAATAGCTATTATCAAGATATCAATGATAAGAAATGCTGGAAAGGTGTAGGGAAAAAAGAAACCCTTCTCTACTATTGCAATACAGACTGGTACAGCTACTGTGGAAATCAGTGTGGAGAGTCCTCAAAACATTCGGGTTAGAGGGCCCATTCAATGCAGTTGTTCCCCTTCTGGTTCTTTTCTCAGAATAATTAAAAACATGCACCACAGTGGTATATGTGAACTCTTGTTCATAGCAGCACAATTACCCTACTTTGTGCAGGAATGAGGGGATTGCCAGGATATAAGACTTGCACTACAAAATTTCAAGAAAACTGAGAATTGGGAAGAAACTGCTCAAAAGAAAGGATAAACCGGGATGGCTGAAAGGGGAACAAAGAAAGAGGAAAAAAGCTTTATACATAAGATAGATACGATAGTTACACAGCTAGCTTCTCTTGTTTCATTGAAAAGTAAGGTTTGTGCAAATATACATATACATATACATATACATATATATATATATACATATGTATACATGTATGTATGTATATATATATATATATATATATATATATATATATATATATATATATATATATATATGTATGTATGTATTTTAGGGAAGGGCCTACAGGGTGTTCAGGGTCTCACTACTAGATTGGACTCTTAGTGATTTTCCTGTTTACAGCTTCCTAAGTGCTGGGATTACAAACATGTGCGCCACCATGCCCAGTCTCAACTGCTGTCTCAGCATGCACAGGAGGCGGGGCCAGCACTATAGGCCCAGGGATTGAACCTCCAGCCCCTGCGCCTGTTTGCAAGCACTTTAATACACTGAGCTATTTGGCCAGCCGTGTGCTAATATTGTTTGGGTAAGACATCATGCCTGTACATTGTCCTCTGAATAGTTAGTATAAAAACAGCACATTGCAATGTCTTCATTGTTATAACTGTCCTACTCACGTGTTCTGAAATTCTGTTTCATTGTTTTTTTATCTCTTCAAAATAAAACAAGTATTACTATGAGAAAAGCATGTTTGTTTTATACTGTTAGAATGCCATCTTCATGTAAAGATTAGGTTTTTAGTCATTCAAAAACTGGATTTTGATATCTCTGTGGTATATAGAGTTGTACTCATCTATGAAAGAGTCTGAATTCTACAATATGGCATTGTACTTCCAAAAATAATTTTCATGTAATATTACAGCTTGAAAGCAGTATGTTATTTCTAGAAGTGCCTGGAATGCTTTTACATGCCTATACAATAGTTCACTATAATATTGTATTAATTACTCCCACCTGACAAGTTTAAATTCCTTAGGTTAACACTGCCAATTAAGAGATAATGGATGGGACCGAGGAGATGGCTCAGTGGTATAAGCGCTTCCCTGGCAAGTGCAAGGGCCTGAGTACAATCCCTAGTTCCACCAAAAACAGAGAGAGAGAGAGAGAGAGACAGAGAGAGAGACAGAGACAGAGAGAGACAAAGAGAGAGAATGAATGATTTAAAATAGATATAAGGAAGGTCATCTCAATAAGTTGTCTTTTTGAGGCAGGGTTTCACTATGCAGTTCATGCTGGCCTTAAGCTCACATTGTAGCTCAGGCTGGTCTCGAACTCACAACAATCCTCCTGCCTCAGCCTCCCCAGTGCTGGGATTACAGGCCTGCGCCAACACTCCCGGCTTCAATAAGTTGTCTTTAAACATATTTATTGAAAATCTTTTATGTGCTTTACTGACAGGTACCGAACTGATGGTGAAAGGTGGGGATTCCGTGATGTTTTTCTTGTCATCTCCAATTTCACTGTCATTTTCTCTTCTTTCTGTTATTCCTTTCATTTTTTTTTTAATGACATGGCAGGTTAAATTGTCAAAGCAGATTTACAGGGATCCCAAACATTTTCCGTCACCAATCTCTGCTTACAGTTTGGATGAAAGCAGCAAACATTAAGAAGAAATAAGACAGTCTTTGGTTGGAGAAGCCTGAAACAATCAGATAAAAGCAGAATTATCCTTTTTCCTTTTTTCTTTGTTCACATTTTTGTGTCAAACATTTTATTTTGAAACAAGATACATTGAAATATTGTTCACAAACAATTATGTTTTAATGTGGGTAAAAAATATTTTTTTCATCTGATAATTATATAATTTTCCAGCCTTCTTTTAATAGGTAACCCGGCAGTATGAATCCACAATGCCTGGTTCATTTACTATTGGACAATTTCAGCTGTTCAGACACATCCCTAGTAACTATGCAGTAGATAATAACCCATCTCTTCTATGGCAGTGCAATATCATCTTAGTGAGGAAGGTTAGGTCAAGGTCAAATCATATTTAGAGAGAAGATCTGATTGAAGCTGCCAACTATGAACAAGGTAAGTTCCTGTATTAGGAAAAGAATGAGACACCCAGCCTTTCCCATTTCCATGCAATTAACTTCTTCATATTAATGTATCCATCTTTATGCTAATGTCCATACATTCAACATCAGTATATCTCTTCATAGAGAGAGTCTTATAGGAGGTGATCAGAATTTTCTTAAATAACTTGAAATATTCTCGAGCTGTATACTTTTTAAAAAGGAGATACATTCATCCTCAGTAGCATGGATATGACACTGAATTTCCTTTCTTCCCGAGTTTGATATTAAATTTCAGTGTATATGTTTGGTAACGGCAAATTTAAGTTATTATATAAATTTTCTAAGAAATGGTTTATTTCTACAATATAAAAACAACATGGAAATTATAAGACAAAAAGTAAAATACTAGCAAACTGTAGTGTACGTAGAAGGTACTAAATGAACACCTACTTCTCTTCAAAGATTTCAGGTTCTTTTGACAATGAATCAGTCATGCTACATATTTACTCATTCTTATTTTAACTATTTTGGTTTTCGTATTCTAGGGAAGGGTCTACAGGGTGGTCAGAGTCTCACTACTAGATCCTACTTGTAGTGATCTGCCTGTTTACAGCCTCCCAAGAGCTGGGATCATAGGCGCATGGCCACATGCCCAGTCTCAATTGCTGTCTCAGCTTGCCCTGGAGGCAGGTCCTGCATGGCATGCCCAGGGATAGAACCCCCAAGCCGTGCGCCTGCTTGCAGGAGCTTTAATCTGCTGAGCTATTTCGCCAGCCCAAACTTCTTAAAATTTATTTATCCCCTTTAAAAATTATGTATCATTTCCTAATACCTGGAAAATGGACTGTTTTTTGAAACTCTGTTCCTAACCTTTACTCTTCTTATTCTACATTCTTATATTTAAATATTTTATAGTATGTCAAATATTTTATTTTAATAACAAACTCATAATTTGAATTATCACTTTGATTTAGATACAACTAAAAGCACATAAATCTGGAAAACATGGTTGAAGTTAAATTTTAAAAATGCAAAATAGATCTCTGATTATACTCTCAATTTCCTTCCTAATTATGAGACATATTTGCAATTCCTGTAGTACATTTCCATTAAAAGGACTTATAGATTTTTTTCAAAGCCTGAGAGCAAATGGTTCTTACATAGTTTTACCACAATATTCATTAAAAATATTTGAGTATCTGCTATATATCTTGTAGTGGTAAATTAAGAGAAATCATGGCTGCTGCTCTCAGAGCACTGAGCGAAGACAGACAGTACTCAGTTATGCAGGATGTAACTCTAATACAAAATATAAAATTGTGATGTTAAAGTTTATTCAGCAAAAATCATAACCCATCTCTTTTCATGCTGCATATTCAATTTGGCAGAGAGTTAAAAGATGGGAGAAAGTTAACTGTTGCAGGCTGGGTTAATGATAGAAGAGGGATGCAAAAATATTCTCAACTTCCGTGGTAATATTTGTTTTTAATGTCTGTTATCACCACTACAGATCAAATGTCCATCTTCTCCTGCCTGAAATAAAAGAATACATTAGTTTCTGGAGAGAATGTATAAGATGGAGAGACACAGAAGCTCTTAAGAAAACCAGAATGCCTGTATTTGTTAATATAGTTGTTCTGCATCCCCACAGTGCAGGACAGAAAGCACAGATTGTTCCTTCCCTTCTATGAAAGTAGCTATGGAAAAGCTCTATGCACAAGTTAGGTACAGTAAGGAATCCTTAAGAATTCATAACAAAATACAAAACTTTCAATGATTCTGTATGAAGATGATCCCTCTCTGAAGATGAAGAATTTTCCAGCCATCATTTGCAGGCACATTTTGCCCATGGACAGTGGAGACTATAGACAGTTGGATAAGTGGATTCCTGTAGCAAACCTGTCCATGGGATACTTGTATCATAGCTAGGGAAGTGAGAAGTTCGCTGATCTTGCCCTTTCTGTCTCTGGTCTTACGTGTCTCACATCTTCAGTTTCTTTCCCAACTTCCTCTATGTTCCTTCCATCTTACTCTTGTTTCTCTGTTGGGGGCTGACATCTGTCACCACCCAGTGTGCTACGCTGTCTCAGCTCACTCGTGCTACAGTACACCTGTTGATAAAGAGTCTTGATTTTTTATTTATTTATTTATTTTTTGGTGGAACTGGGAAATGAACTCAAGCCCTGGCACTTGCCAGGTAAGCACGTATTCCACTGAGCCATCTCCCCAGGCACAATAAAGAGTCTTGAGATGCATCACTATGGTTGTTCTACTCTTCTTGGGGGGAAATTTCTAATATATGCTTTGTGGATTCATGCCAAGTATATAACTGAAAAATAGAATGGTTTAAAATACTTTACTTTTCCTAGGCCCAGAAAAATAGCCCAGAGGACTAAGCACCTGCCTAGGCAAGTGCAGGATCCTAGGTCCCATTCCTGGTACCACGTGCCACACTGACCCCATCCCCGGCTCTGAGCCGGCCACCGAGACCAGGCGTGATAGCACAGACCTGTAATCCAAGCCCTGGGTAGGCTGAGACCAGAGGATCACTATGGGTCCAAGCTGTGTAGTCAGACCCTGTGCCATGTATCAAACACATAAAAACAAAAATAAAAACTTTACTGTTCTTGATCTTTAACGTGTGACAAAAGCTGGCTCATTTCTTAGCTTTGGCTGAGTAGTTTCTCATAATCTTACTCATATATATGGTATTTGAAGCCAATTAAGATGTTTCTTTTATCTTCTAAAGTAACATTAAAAAAATCTTTGATCCTCTATGAGAGCACTAAGCACATGCAAACTTGCATTATTGGAAAAAGCCTAGGTGCTGTGCATGCTCCGTGGTGTTGGCAGCGGTCTCCCGTGTGCTGTTGGCATTGCCTATGCTTGGAGCGACCTTCATGCTTACTTCTATTCATTGAAACCACCGACTCACATTAATTCTCTTGATAATGCACTCTCAAACCATTATATTTTTGGCTAGAAGATTTAAAACAAGATTTAAATTATGAAAATTTACAGGCATGCCAGTTCTGAGCACGACTACATCACTGCACTCAATTAATAACATTCCTTTCTGTCAGGATACCCCCAGTGGCTTCGTTTCTCCTGGGTATGCTGGGACACTGTTGGAGGACAGGGTGTTCCATAGCCTTCTTGCTTAAACAAACGTTTTTGTAAGACACAATTTCATCTATGTCAGGAGAAAGTAGTCTTAACAGAATTTATTTCTTAGAAGGAATTCTACATGTTAATTTAAATTTTCAGTTCCTAAAGATAAATAGTTGCAGGGGCTGGGGAGATGGTCCAGTAGAATAAGTGCTTCTCTGGCAAGCGCAAGGGCCTGAGTTCAATCCCCAGTAATGAAAAAAAAAAAAAAAAGAAAAAAGAAAAATAAACATTTGCAACCTTTTCTGTACTGTTAGCAAGTTTGCAACTAATTTAACAATTAAATTCCCTCTTGTGCTATTTTTTTCTCTGTATTTTGCACCACAGTTGTTCCATTCCGTTCAGTTTCATTCCTTTCCCTCCACAAATGACCCAACCCCGCGGGTGTCTTTAATGAAGGAAAATGTGCCCTGGCAGCCGACCCTTACCCTTGGGGCACACTGAGACAGAGACTGAGACTGGGCATGGTGGTGCGCACCTGTAATCCCAGTGCTTGGGAGGCTGAAAACAGAAGAACTACTATGAATCTGATTTACATAGTGAAACCCTGTACACCCTGTACTAAATATACAAAAAATAAAATGTTTTCAAATTGATCATGACATTGCAGAAATCCCTTAAGAAATTTCCCAACTCAGACCAGTGATCTGAGTTCACCTTTTAATCAAGTTTTGGCTTAAATCACAGAACATCTCAAGGTTTGATTGTGTCCTCTCAACTCCAACTATTATTTTCCTCTTCTCCACTCATGTTACATTTAGCATAATCGAGTTTGCATTGTCAGGGGTATCCTTCTTCAAGTTAGAGAATGTTACTGTATCCTTGAGATTCTCTTACTTCATGAAATTACATGCTTCCGATTATGGAGGACCACTTGAACAGCTCTCCATGGAAGAACAGCGATGGTCTCCATTTTGACTGCGCCTGACCCTATTTCCTTGTATTGATGTATACAGAGCTGGCTAGGACTTCAGTTTATCTTTTCAATTGGTCTTCAGTAATGTATATTGGTCTAGCAGAGGTGCTGGTGATAGTCTCTGAAGGTGGCTTGTGTGTTTCCCTGGTAACCTACTCCTGCTGCTCCTTAATGTGTGCCAGGTCAAGACAGGAGGAAGAGCCAATGCTCCACGCTGCCAGCAGGGATGAAGCCTGGAGATAGAGGCTATGACTTCCTGGAGCTTGACAGATTACATCAGAGCCAAAGCACCAGGCCTCCCCAAGCTTTAGGTATTATCTCATTATAATGCAAATTAATTTCTCTGCATATTCTCTCTGCTAATGGCAGAGGTAAATGAAGACCACCCACCCAGCTCAGCTCAGGGTACTCATCTACTTCCCACAATTCTCAGTCATTCCTCCTCAAGCCACTCCTCCTCCACTGAATAAAACCCAGTGCAGCCCTGGGTCAGTCTCTTTGCTCCAGAAAACCATCTTTGTGGCTGGACTTAGGCCCCCTGGTTCCCCAATAATTGTAAATATGTTTTAGTGTCTTTACTTTCACAATGGGTTGTACTGGGAGTGGTAGATTATGATTAACTTGGTGGGGTTCCAATAACTTGTCTCTGAAATTACAAATTTACTTCGTGGACTAAGACAAGAGCCTGGAGGGGACTCCAACATCTGATATATATGAAACTAAGATATTTAGGCCCATGATTGCTTTGGGTTCACTTTTCTCTTATTCCAGGATCGTGCAAGTAATTTTGACATTCTGTTCCCTTGATCCATCTATCATAGTTACAATGGTGATTACTTTAGAAAAAACTAGAAATACACATACAAAATTATCCATGAAAGCAAAGGATTATTTTGTGTTCACAAGGTGCAAGAATGGATATTTTGTGGAATCTGTCTTCATGCATTTTGCCAAATATGATATGCTTTCTTCTTGTTTAAATGTATTTTTCCAAAGATTAATATGATTCTTTAAAAACATTCTAGCAACTTAACACTTTTCATGAATATTTTATCATACAAATAAAAACTTTCATAAGAAGTGGATATAAATACACATTTAGTACCCGTTAACTAAAAGCTATGTGATGTTGAGTTTCAGGAGACAAGAAACATTACTATAGGAGTTGCCCTAACTAGAAAGAATAGTATGATATTATGTACAAATAGAATGGAAATATTTAAAACATGATCCAAAAGACAGACCATAAAAGATATTTCAACTCTTACAATTAAATGTCTTAAATACAAATTGTTATACAGAAATAGAAAAGTTGAATGTTCCATACATAACATATGAACTAAATAAATCTCAGAAAATGAATATTTTAGTAGATGAATTACCAGAAAGATAGAAGTTTAATGATTTATTTTTCCATCTTTTATCAAAAGCAAAAAGCTCGTATAATTTGTAATTATTTTAACTGGCCTGCACACAAATTTTAAATTTGATATATTACTTCAAAACAAATTTTAAATTGTTTTATTTTATCTGTGAAGTAAGAAAACTATACCTGAAATATAAGTATCTAGATAAGTAAGTGCTTATTAAAACTCCAGTGAAATTAAAGAATTAATAACCTTAAAAGCCATTATCAAACACAATGATGTATTATTATTATCCATTAAAAGGGAAAAGTCTCTTTAAAATAATAATTCAATCTGTTTTAAAATGAAAAATGTGGATACAAGCACATCCCTGGCCTATTGATTTCTAACACTTTCTTAAAGATCATTGCGCAATGAACCAGAAAAACTAAAAATCACTGCAAAATTGGCAGAAGAATAAATGGCTGTATTTTCCCTGGTTTTTGTTATGCTATTACTTTTATCAGAGAAGTAAAAATAAGCCATTGATGAAGTAATAGGTTTAAGTGTATGTATACAGAGTTGAGTGTTTCCATTCAAAATTAGAGTAAATAAACATGCAGAATGAAAGTTTCATTTCTATTAGTTATAAAATATTCAAACAATTTTAACCAGTCCAAAGCTGATTTAATATTGAGAGTCTCAGGGAGGAAAAAGAAAGAGACATATGTTGCTTTAACCAAAGGTAAAATGTGAAAGTACCACACCTCCAAAATTTTGTACATATATTTGACATAAGCCACTTAAGCTTTTGTGTGGGATTTGATAAAAAGTACCTTAAATATTATATGAAAAATAAACACGTAAAATATACAAGAAAATCTTAGAGAATAGCGATAGAAATTTTCTTACCATATATTAGGACATATTTTAAAGCACCATAATCAAGAATTGCTCCCGTACATGTTCATATTTTGAGGATAATTTCGCTTATTGGTTTACTTTAATGGAAGGTATTATCCTGTAACTTTTCTCCCCTTTTTCTACCCTTCTGTTTCCTCTTCCTATTCATTCTTGTTTTCTCCTCTTCTTCCCTCTCCTTGTACTCATTTCATCTGTGATGCTTAACTATGTCAATGTGACTGTGAAACAGAGGACTACATTGGCTCAGCACAGTCCCGCGTGTGGCACAAGGAATCGACTGAAGATTTGCTGGGATTTACTGAGTATGAGTGACAGCAGCCAGTGAGAGTGTGGCCTGAACGGTATGTAGGGCCACGAAGTAGGAAATGGCACTTCTGTTTCTTTGGCGGAGCTCCAGTCTCCGCCTTTACGCTGGACTTTCAGGGCAGACTCTTCAGCCTTCGAATAGGGTCTCGCGAGCAGCACTCCGCTGAGCTCTGGGCCTTTGACCCCAGATCAGCGTGCAGGCAGACCTCCTGCCCTCTTGCATACCTGACTCTGCTGTTGGCCACTGCCAATCAATCTAGCAAATTCTCAGCCTTGCGTTTAATGTGTTTTTCTACTAAGCAATGGGTGGCGCATTCCTGTTTTTCCTTTTGCTTTTTATCCTGCTACAGAGTCTTCACATTTCTTGCTCAGAATCTCCTACCCTGACAGCTGTTCAACCAACCAACCGTTTCCCTTGTTCTTTTATTTTTCTACACAGCCTCCAATGGTCAGTCTGTCTTTGGGAGACAACTTGGAGTTTTCTATCTGCCCTCCCTTCATGTCCATGTTGATTAAAGCTCCTTACCTGTGTTCCCCCATCTCTGGTCTCCTTGATTGCTATCTGGGGACAGGTGACTCTGCCTAATTTGTTAGGAACCTGGGGGTGGAGCTTTCTTCCAGAAGCTCTGATGCAATTTCAAAGATATTAAAAGCACCATCATGTGCAATTCCTGGGCTTAAAAAACATGTATGTACCTTGACTCCTGACCTACAGAAAGTGTGGGATAAATGTTTCACGTATTAAGACACCAAATTTATGGTAATTTGTTGCATATTCATAAAAATATTGGTTAGGTAAATTATGTTGTTTATTCTTCAAAAAATTTGTGTCGAGTTTACCAAAGGTCTTGAAATCATAATGATAAATTTTTCAACCATTATTATCATTGGGTGAGTATAGAACATATGATAATAGTCTGATCATCATCTGATTTTTTAAAATTTATTTATTTATTACAGTGTCTTGCTACACATCACGGATTTTTTTTTTTTTTGCGGCGGCGGGGCAGGGGGTCAGCTCAGCCCACCCTGGGTTGAGGGCCTGGCATGGCATGTGGTGCTGGGGATCGAACCGCGGTCTCTGAGAGGCGCTTTAGACCGCTGAACTATCTTGCCAGCCCATCACCTGATATTTTTGATAGTGTCTCTTCTATTATTTTCTACGGAGAGTTAATTATCCTTATTGATTCCTTTTATTGGGAGATTATTATCCTTGTCTTTTCAAGTACCAAACTTGGTTTTGTAATTTCTTCCTATTTTTACTCATTTCTTTTTCTT
>PVKA01020454.1:0-40369 GCA_004027165.1 Ctenomys sociabilis | reverse complement strand
AAAAAAAAAAAAAAAAAAAGAAAAGAAAATGAGGTCTTCGCCGGGCGTGGTGGTGCAGGCCTATAATCCCAGCACTCGGGAGGCTGAGGCAGGAGGATTGTTGTGAGTTTGAGACCAGCCTGAGCTACAAAGTGAGCTTAAGGCCAGCCTGAACTGCTGTGAGACCCTGTCTCAAAAAGACATAAAAGAAAAACAAAATAGGGTCTTTGAAAACAGAATCAAATTAAAATGAGTTTGTACTGGATTAGAGAGATCCCTGTGTAATATTCTCATCTTCTATTTCTTTTTTTGTTTCTTTGAGGTTTTTTTTTTTTTTTTTTTGTCTTTTTGAGACAGGGTCTCATTATGCAGCTCAGGCTGGCCTTAGTTCACTTTGTAGCTCTGGCTGGTCTCAAACTCACAACAATCCTCCTGCCTCAGCCTCCCGAGTGCTGGGATTACAGGCTTTTACAGGCTTGAGTTTTGTTGTGTAGCTCAGTCTGGCTTCAAACTCGTGGTGACCCTCCTGCCTCAGCCTCCCGAGTGTTGGAATGACAGGTGTGTACCACCACACCCAGCTGTATTTTGTGCCTTAAAGCAATAGTGGAAACTTTGGACATAGAGACCCAGAGAAGAAAGGCAGGTGAGGGCAGAGGCAGAGGTTTGAAGCCATGCTGTACACTGAGGAATAGCAACTGGATGAATCCAGGGAGGGCTTCAGAGGGAGCCCAGCCCTGCTGACACCTTGAGTTCACCCTTCTGGCCTTCAGAGCAATGGGAGAAGAAATTCCCATCGCCAAAGACACTCAGGCATCAGAGCTCACTGTGGCAGTCCTAGGAAATGTGTAAAGAGGCTTCCTTGCTGGGCATGAGAATTTGGTGGGCAGCAAAAGGCGGGTAAAGGCACTTCATGACTACCACACAGCCCTGGTCCTTATCCACTTGGCTGGGTGGACCTGTCCTCCTGACAAGGGCCCCTCATTCTTGCTGGGGTTGTTGACTGCTACAGGGGCTGTGTGAGCACCTCTGCTTCAGTTTCCTCTGGAACACCACAGGCACATGGTATCTTGGTCCTGGGTAAACAGGGAAGAGCTCAGGCTTCCCCTGCCCTGCTCCAGGGAGGGCACCTCTTGGCCCTGCCCTGTCAGGCCCAAAGCCCACCCACAGTCAGCCACAATTAACTACCCAGACCACCCCAGTCTGGGCTACTGTCCTTGAAACCTGTTGTCCCCTCAGTGACTCCCAGACCCAGGTCCCTAGAGGCCCTCAACATGGCATCTGGGCCAGCTTTGCAGCCTGCTGCAGAAGCACTGCCTCCATGTGTCCCATGGACACATTATGACATTTTAAGAAAAGCCAGGCAAGACAGCCCACACCTGTCCTCCAGTGCTTGAGAGAATGAGACAGGAGGATTGAAAGTTGGAGCCCAGCCTGTCCCAAAAGTTAAAATAATTTAAATATGGGTGGGGCTGGAGCTCAAGGTGAAGGCCCTGGGTTCCATCCCCAGTACTGAAAGACAAAAATAACAAAACAAGAAAACCAGACAGTCTCACTGAGCCGGTTCCTTTCCATGGCCAAGTGCAACGGGAAATGCACAGCACAGTGCCGTCTTCCTTGCACCTGGGTGCGCATGTGCCTGGTCTCACCTAAGCTTGCGCTTCTTGCCCTGGAGCACAAAAACTCTGCCAGCCATCCGGAAGCACAGGGATTCTTTGTTTCTGCAGGGTATATACTTACTGCTGCGATCAGTAAAAGTAATCAAGAACCATGCTTCATATAACGCAGGTTTATTAGCTTTTGTTTCCCTAGGCCCAGGAAAGCCTTAAGGAGAGCCCAGTGTTTCTGACTTCAGAAGTAACCCAGACAACGGCATTTCACGTTCTCTCCTCACAGATAGGGCTGGGACCACTGTCTGTCCCCTGTCTTCCTCACACGAACCTTCAGCCTCACCTTCCCATCATTCTCCACCAGCCTTCATCACCACCATCACCTTCCCATCATCCCCTACCATCCTCCCATCATTCTCTATCGCTCTCCCATCACCCTCGCATCATGCTGAATAGCCATCCCATCATCACCCATCACCTCCCGTCATCCCATAATTTCCCATCACTCTCCACAACCTCCAACTATCCGTCATCCATCACCCCATCATCCTTTAGCTTCCTCCCATCACCCTCCCATCCAGCCCCATTACCCCCCACTGCCCTCCCATAATTCCTCCTGTCATCATCTTTCCCGTCTCCGTCCCTGCATCTTTTCGGACTTGCTCAGTTATCTCAGTCCTGGCGCTGCCCACGGTGCGTTCCTCCCATCGCTACCAGAGTGCGCCTGGGAGCACTCGCACTGGGCTGATCCCAGCTTTGCCCACAGCCCTCCTTGAACTCTTCCGCCCTTGGCGTCAAAGCCAAACCTTTACATGGCCTCAGGGTTTCAGGACGGCTCCCTACTCTGCTTAGGACACCTTCCCCGTATTTCCCGGAGCCCCCCTCTTCCCTGCTTCAGGGATCTGCATCCTCAGGCGGCTTCCCCCGATCTTCCCATCCCTGGCTTTCAGCTCTCCAGGAGAAGGTCCTTCCTTGCCTTGCTCCTTCCGTGCTCCCAGCACCTGGGCTTCACGGAGCTGGCCGCAGCTCTGGCCGGGTTGCCCTCTTCTGTGACGGTTCCTGTCCCAACCCATCACCCCCGCCCCCCCCCCCCCGGGTGGCGCACAGTAGGTGCTCAGGAAGTGCTTGCTGCGTGCAGGACAGAAGCAGACTGACTGAACGCTTCCCCGGAGGGCGGAGAGAGGGAGCGAGCTGCTCGAGCTTGGCTGAACCACTGTTGTGCGGCTACAGGGCTTGCACCTCCCCCCTCCAAGTCCTTGCAGCCCCCTCGCTCTAGGTGTTGGGTTTGCAGCTTGGCGCCCTGGGGCATCTCCCCAGGGACCTGCTCTGCTGACACCGGATTCTTCACTGGACGCCTGGCCATGTGGCCGACACTCGATCCCAGCTCACTTCCAGGCCAGCGTCCGGCCTGTCAGCCCGGCTTGGGCCCGGGGACAAGGGGCCGTCTGTGTAGCAGCGGCAGGAGGTGTGGTAAGGCCAGGTGCTGCCGGCTGTGGATCCAGGACAGGGAGCGCGAGCTGCGAAGACTGGGGACAGCGCCCAGGCCCCAGGCGTCCGAGCTGCCGAGTTGAGACACCCGGGCCTCTCGCCTGCCATGGGGACCCTGCGGAAGCCCCTGGAGGATGGTGCGTGCCGGCCTCTGTCTCCCTTCCCTTACAGGATGGGAGGGTGCCAAGGAGGGAACCGTGGGGCAGGAGGGAGCAGGGGCTGCGGATGGGGGCACCAAGGTCAGGGGTGAGGCCGTCTGCTCCCCAGCTGTGGGAAAGTAGGGTCTCAGCTTTCCCAACAGCCTCCCTCATCTCTGCCTGGCCTTGGCTTCCCATGACCCCCATGCAGGAGTAGCTGCCACTCCCAGCCCCTCCCACCCTGTGACTGGTATCTGGCTCACAATGGGTGTCCTACTGTCCCCAGGGAGCAGAGCTTTGGGACCTCAGCCTGGCAATGCAGTGGGGGGGAGCCCAGACCCAGCTCCTCCCCTCTCCCTGTGGTGACCTGGGCTCTGGGTTGCAGGCTCTGGGCCCGGCTTGTACATCCTGCCGTCCACCGTGGGCTTCATCCACCACGATTGTACCAGAGTGACCAGTCCTGCCTACTCGCTTGCCAGGAAGCCCAGTGCAGGTGAGGGGTACTGGGGAAGGGGTGCTGGGGCCCCTAGAATCCCCCTAGGAGGGAGCACATCTGCCTGGTTGAGACAGGAAGCAGACAGGGCTGGGAGATGGCCTGTGCACCTGCCCCTGCTGTGTGACCTCAGGCAAATGCTATCCCTCTCTGGTCCTCTGTTTTCTTAGTGATAAAGAGAAGGGAAGGGAAGATGTAGTGTTTTGTGTTCAAAACCTGTTTTGGTTGGCCTCTTGTTTTAGCAGTTCTTTTCTGTTTGACTTTAGGCAAACTGTTTAACTCTGTGTCCAAGCTTCCACTTTTTGGCAGTACTGGAGATTGAAGTCAGTACCTCGGGCTTCCAGGCAGGCACTTAGGCCATTGAGCTATATCCCTGATTCTCCACCTCTATTAAATATTCACACCAGCCTAGCCTGGTGGCACACACCTGGCATCCCAGCACTCAGGAGGCTGAGGTAGGAGGATTACCGCAAGTTTGAGCTCAGCTTGTGCTCCATAGTGAAACCTTGTCTCAAAAACAAAAAGAACAAATGTAACATCAGGGGCTGGGGAAATTGCTTGGTGGTCTAACACCTGCCTGGCAAGCACAAGGACCCAGGTTCAATCCCCACTACCACATGCTGTGCCTGGTGCTGGGGAGGCTGGGAAAGAAAGAACTCTATGAGTGTGAGCTGTGTAGCAAGACCCTGTACCAAATAAATAAAAAAAATTTTAAAAAAATGTAACATCAGGGCTGAAGTTGTGACTAGGGTTTTGAGGTCCTGGGTTCATCTCCAGCACCACGGGGAGGTTGGGGCAGGGGAGCAGCAACTGACCTGAGGTGCCTGGTCTCCGGGAGTGACCGGGAAAAGTGGGCTGTTGGTGTGTGAGCCTCAGCGTCCTCAGCGGGCCCTGCCCTGTGCCTGGTTCTCGTGAACACCATGAAGATTCCGTGCTCCGTGGCCAAGGGGGTTTGTAATCAGTCACGTGCTGGAGGCCCAGGGTAGACTGTGAGAGGTGAGGCATGGGCTTTGTGGGATGAGTAGAAGTGTGGAGCAGGGCTCAGGAGCAGACTGGTCCCCTAGGCAGAGCCTGCAGCCTGGGTGGGTCATGTTGGGATACACTCTTCTGTCCCAGAGCTGGGGTGGGAGGCGGGGAACATAACAGGCTGTGACATGTGACAGTGCAGGGGAGAGGCCAGGCACCAGATCTTGACTGCCTGCAGTGTCCTTGCTGGTGACTTTCGCACCAGAAGTTTTACTTTTTTAATTTTTTTTTGAGACAGGTCTCACGATGTAGTCCAGGGTGGCCTCAAACTGGTATTCATGTTGATCCTTCTGCCTCAACCTTCTGAGTGCTGGAATGACAGGCATGGCCACCATGCTCAGCTCCATTTCTAAGAAAGGGGCCATGGCAGATTCTCCTTTTGGGTTGCTGAAATGCCAGGGGAGAGGCATGGGGACTCCTGTGTGGACCCAGAAGTCCTGACCCTGGGCTAGGGAGGGGGTGGACCAGACCCTCGAAGCTCATACAGGAGCCATGACCCCAGGGGGGACTTGGGGTGGGGGTGTGGGGGGCTGGGATTGTATGTGGGGTTAGGAGGGCAGTGGAGCCTCAGGCACTGGCCAGGGACACTTTCCTCAGCTGGTCAGGCTGTGCTGCTTGTTCTTCCTGGGGCTTCAGACTCTGGTCCCTCCCCAGTGCCTCCTCAGGACACCAGCCCGGGGCCCATCTACCTCCTGGACCCAAAGGTCACCCGCTTTGGCCGGAGCTGCACTCCTGCCTACTCCATGCAGGGCCGGGGCAAGTCTCGGGGTGAGTACCAGCTGGAAGTGACACAGGGAACCCCACTGACCATGGGTGTCTCTGGCTGTGAGGTCCCGACAGGACCAAGGACCCAAGTGCGGCTGTGGCACAAGGGTCGCTAGCTCTTCCCAGGCTCCAGGGCGCACGGGCACAGGATTTGACAGGACAATCTCCTCAAGGCCCACAGCCACCCGCATATGTCCTTCCTAGTCATCCTTTCACCTTCCGACCCATCTTCCACCCATGGACCTGCTCACCAAATGCCTGCCAGTTATCCAGGTTTCCCACAGATTTACGCACTGTGCCATGTGTCTAACCACACAGCTCTCCCCCAACCACACCCACCCACCCACCCGTCCACCTGTCTGTGCACTATTAATCCACCCATCCATTCTCCTCCACCACCCATCTGTCACCCATCCATCCACCCACCAAAAGCACGCTCCCTCTCCCCACTGCCCACCTATTCACCCCACTCACCCATCCAGCCCACACCCTCCCTGGTCCACTTCCCTGTGTCGTGGGTTCCCCACTCACCTATTTGCTCCTTCATGCCCACTCCAACCACCCTCTGGCAGTGGAGCACAAACTTCCAGGAGTGGAGTACATTTGCCACGTGCCTGTGTCTCAGGAGGTCCAGGTGGGTGGGAGATTCTGAGCTGGTGGGAGCCATTGCACCGGACCCAGCTGGAGGGGTTCTGGGTGGGCTGGGAGGGCGAGCTCTCTCAGAAGCCAAGGGAGTGAGAGGGGGGTTGGTGGGGTGGGCTGGGATGAGGAGCAGCTCTCCGGGGTGGGAGGGGAAGGGGAAGCCATGGTGGGCCACTCCTAGGCTTGAGTGAAGCCCTCGAGACTAGAAAGCAGCATGTGTGTAGAAGAGGGCAGGCAGTGGGAGAAATGCCCTGTGGCTGCGTGGTTTATGTATGAGCCCCAGGAAGCCCAAGAGCAGTGTGTAGCCACACACTGTCTCTGAACGAGGTTTCTGTCCTGTGTCAACCCTGTGTTGTCTGCTCCCACAGGTCTGGAGGTGACGCCGGGCCCTGGAGCCTACAGCCCTGAAAAGGTGCCCCCGGTGCGCCAGCGGAACCCCCCAGCATTCTCCCTGGGCTTGCGCCTGTGCCCAAAGCCCCCTGACACCTCAGCCCCGGCCCCCAACGCCTACACCATGCCGCCGCTCTGGGGCTCCCAGATCTTGGTTAAACCCAGGAGCCCCAGCTACACAGTGGTGGGCCGCACACCCCCTGCTCGCCTGCTGCAGGACCCTGCTGAGATCCCAGGCCCTGGGCAGTACGACAGCCCAGACCCCAACGCATACCGTCAGCGCAGGCCAGCCTTTACTATACTGGGCCGGCCCAGGGCCCCCCGGCCCCCTGAGGAGACCCCTGGGCCTGGCAGCCACTGCCCTGAGCAGGTCACCGTGAACAGAGCCAGGGCCCCTGCGTACAGCATGGGTATCCGCCACTCGAAGCGTGCAGCCAGCCTGGCCCCGGACACCGCACCTTGATCCCTTGGGCCTTGGTGTGAAGAGGGGTGTGGTGGGGTACCCTGCATGGCCAGGGTGCAGCCCCCTCCGTGCCTCCCACTCTGGCTGAGGTCTCTCCAGGCCGCCTGGCCCTTTGTACCCTGGACTGCACCCCAAGGCCTGTGTAGTGCCCCAGTTTCTTCTGTCATCCCAGGCCAGGCCAGGCCAGGCCAGGCAGGCAAAGTCTCTCTTCCTGGCTAGAGATGGGAACTTGGTGTTCAGCCCCACCGGGGCCCTGGTCCCTGAACAGCTCCAGTTTCTGCCAAGCTTGGGCTCCTCCCTGCTTCCAACGGAGTGCGGCCCAAAGAGGCCCCGCCCCCCAGTGGCTGCCAATAAATTTCTCAGAGCCAACAGATGTCAGCAGGCCTTGTTCATTCAATGTGTCTATTCATACCCTAGAAGGGACACCTGAATTCTGACCTCCACGGCTAGCTCGAGTATCTTGTCCTCCAGAGGTCTGGATGGGACCAGATAGTTGGGGGACCTAGAATGAGGGAGGTCAGAGCAGAGCCAAGGTTTTGAGTGGGGGAACCAGGTGCTGTTTCTGGAAGATAAAACTTTGCTCTTGAGTTTTGAAGGATGCATTTGAGTTCGATGTATTGCAATACCCAGCAGTAGATGCTTGTTACTACCCAGATATTGGTAAAAGCCACCTAGAATTTACAGCAACTTGGGAGGCTAATGATGGTCTCTAGAGGAAACGGAGCTTCAGAGATCCTGAGCCCACGGTTCTGTCTGATGAAGGATTTGAACCCTGGCCACTAGGGACAGAAACATGGAAGATGCCAGATGACGGAGTCAATTGTGCCAGCGAGTCAGGCCAGTCCCTTCTCAAGAGACATCAATCCAGGACACACCCTTGGAATGCTCTCGCGGACCTCCTCTCTACAGGCTGTCTGCTCTTGTACATAATGGAGAACAACAACAGCCCAGATGCAGGGTCCAGTCACGGCTTCCACAGAAGGACACAGACTCACCCTCGATCACAAACAGTGCACCCCCATCGCGGGGTTGCCCCTCCTCCTCAGCGTGGTGACCTCATTTCTGATTTATCGATCCCTCCTCCGTGGCCCCGCCCTCCCCACCTGCCTGCGCCCTCCTTTTGTCTCCCGGCATCGGCTGGGCGCGGGGCGGGGTAGCCTGGTTTTGGGGTGCCCGTGACATCCCGATCCTTAGTGGAGAAAGACCCATCCTTTAGGTCTGTACAGGCCATGGAGATCTCCGACCTCTCCTGGCCTAACACGCTGCCTCTGACCCTCTGCTGTGCGCACCCGGGCACATCCTCGCCTGCCCAGGCCTCTACTTCCCCGCTAGGAGAGCAATCAGGGCGTGATCAGCAGTGGCGCGGCGCGCGGGGGTTGCTCTTGGGCTTGGGGTTGCCATCTCTGGCCTTGATCACAACCCTCCAGTCTCCAGCCTCAGTTTCCCCATCTGTCCAGGCTCATCTCTAAGCCTCTCCCAGGAACTTGGGGCGCAGCAGGGGGCCCGCCGCACCGATCTAGGAGGCGAAACCTCGCTCCGCCCCAAACCCCGCCGAGCGCCAGGTCCTGAAGGGCCGGGGTCCCAGGGGCGCAGCCCCCCGCGGCTGCGCGCTGGGCCGGGCGGTGACATCACCGGCCGGGGCGGGGGCGGGGACGGGGACGGGGCCGGGGCCGGGCCGGGCCGGGCGGGCGGGAGCGGGGCGGCCTCCGCGCCAGGCGCACCCACCCGGCGGCTTTGCTCGGTGGCGGCCGCGGCCATGACGCAGGGTCCGGGCGGGCGAGCGCCTGCTGCGGGCCCCGAGCCCGAGGCGCCCACCACCTTCTGCGCGCTGCTGCCGCGCATGCCGCAGTGGAAGTTCGCGGCGCCCGCCGGTTTCCTGGGCCGCGGGCCGGCTGCGGGCGCGGCGCGGGCGGCGGGGGCCTCTGGGACCGAGGGCGCTGCGGGCACGGGCGAGCCCAGGGCAGAGCGCGCGGGCCCCGCTCTGGCCGCCGTGCTGGGCGCCTGTGAGCCGCGCTGCGCCGCGCCCTGCCCGCTGCCGGCCCTCAGCCGCTGCCGGGCCTCGGGGGCGCGCGGGCCGCGGGGTGCGCGGGGCACGACCGGACCCCCGGACGCGGCTGACGAGTGGGCGCGCAAGGGCGGCTTCATCCACAAGCCTGCGCACGGCTGGCTGCACCCCGACGCCAGGGTCCTTGGGCCCGGGGTGTCCTACATCGTCCGGGTGAGTGCGCCCGCGGTACTGTGGGGTCGCGTCCCCTCCGAAACTCCTCCCTGCATCCAGGGGCCTGGGGCTCTCTCCACTTTCTCTACAGTGCGAGGATCCTAAGAGCTAGGTGTCCACTCTCCCCACCTCCGCGACCCCCATCTCTGGTCTGGTTCCCACGGCATCACGTGTGGAGGGGCGGGGAGAGGCGCAGGTGGGAGGGCGCATGCGCAAGTATACCCCCCCCATCTCCGCCAGTTGGGTTGGGGTCCAGGAAGAGCACCCGAATGAGACGCGCAGCGCAGCCACCTGGCCGTAGAACCGCTCCATTGCACAGACCTTGGCTAGAGGCGCTGGGCGACTTTAAAGGGGCTCCAAGATTTTGGGGTTCCAGATGAGAGACCTCGGACCTACCTTGTGGCTGGGAGACCAGCCTTTGTTTACTTATCCCGGGATTTTGTTCTGGGCCTCGTCAAATACGGAGAAAGTGCCGGAATAGATGACCCCCCTCCACGTACGGACACTGATAGCCCTTCAGGGCCCCGTGTGTGTAGCTTGTATTTTGTCCTTCGGTGGTGCCAAGGATGGAAATGTGGGGCGTCACACACCTAGGCAAGCAGTCAACATAGAACCACACCCCCTGCACTTTTTATTTTTTAATTTTTATGTTTTGTCTTTTTGAGATAGGGTCTCACTATGTAATACAGTCTGGCCTTAAACTCACATATATAGCCCAAGCTGGTCTAAAACTCATGGTGGTCCTCCTGCCTCAGCCTCCCAAGTGCTGGGATTACAGGCTGCTTGCACTAGCAGTCTTGGCTCATTAATTTTTTTTTTTATTTTTTATGTTTTTGGTCTTTTTTTGAGACAGGGTCAAGCTATACAGTTCAGGATGGCTTTGAACTCACTTTGTAGCTCCAGCTGGTCATGAACTCACAATGATCCTTCTGCCTCAGCTTCCTGAGTGTTTTTATTTTAATTTGAGACAAGTTGTTGCTGAATTGTCCAGGGTAGCCTGGAACTTGAAATCCTGCTGCCTGAGCCATCCTGATTGTTCGAATTACAGGCATGTGGTGCCACATCAGGCTTTTTATCTCGTTTTTAATAAAGTATCTGGAAGAAAGCCGCAGGTGAGTGTCACTGGCCTTCTGAGACCTCTCTTTCCACTCACCAAAGTTGGCAAAACCATCAGTGTCTGCTGGGGGCATCAGCGTGGGCAGGGCCCGAAGCTCCCTGCTGGTGCTCCTGTTAGGAGCTTGAGGAGGTGTCTGAGCCTGGTGTCTGAGGCTGGTGGTCCTTGCTCTCTGAGAAGGGTCCTCAGCACCACCCCCCATCTGTGTGCATGGCGGATCTGTGAGTGGGACTTGGGTTGGAAGAGGGGACCTCGCAGATATCAGAATGGAGTAATGCTGCTGGATTAGAGGCCAAAGGGCCAAGAGAAGACAAGACAGATGGGGCCGGAGTGAAGCTGCCGCAAGCCACTTCACTCAGAGTCAATAAAGCTGGTCAGGTGAGGAGGGGCCTCCCCTGGTACTTGGAGGAGAGGTACAAGCCTGCACAGACTGATGTCAGAATTCCCACTTCCAGAACAGAGATTACTTTTTTGTATGTGTTTTTTTTTTTTTTTTTTTTTTTTTTTTTTTTTTTTTTTTTTTTTTTTTTTTTTTTTTTTTTTAGATAAGGTTTCTCTATGCAGTGCAGGCTGGCCTTGAACTCACTTTGTAGCCCAGGCTGGCCTGAAACTCACAGCAATCCTCCTGCTCAGCCTCCCAAATGCTGGGATTACAGGTGTGTGTCACCATACCTGGCTTTTTCTGTTTTAAGTCTCCTAATTGGTGATAGGTGGTTACAGCAGTCGCTGGATGCTAATACTCCACCACACCCCAGAGGGGTCCAGGCTGGCATCGGATCTCTGGGATGCGCAGATCCCCAGGTCTGACCTGGACCCACAGGTTTGGAACCTGCTCTCGACTCCCAGGTCTGGGTGGACAGTTAGCGTCTAGCACACATGGTTAGTGTTTGCCCACTGCTTCAAGTACTGAGGATGTGGAGAAAAGGAGGAAGGCCTGGTTCCTGCCGTCAGGGAGCTACCACAGATTGTAGTGGGAGAGGCAGTGAGTAAATAAGGAAACAAGAAAAGCTAGGCCGAGTGGAGCACACCTGTCACTCTGAGAGGCAGATACAGGAACATGACAAGTTTGGCCTACTCTGGGCAATGCAGTGACTTAGACTGCATCAAAATGAAAAATAAAAATAAGCTTGGGATGTAGTTCAGTGGCGTGGTCCTGCGTTCAAATTCCAGCAGTAGTGTACCAGGGGAGAGAGAGAGAGAGAGAGAGAGAGAGAGTAAACAGGGAAGTTGGGGAGTCACAGGGGGCCTGGGAGGGACTAGCTACTAGAGCTGGAGGTGAGATCTGGGCTGAGACACGCAGCACTAGAAGGCCCAGCCTAGAACAGCTGGGTGTGTTGGTAGTGGCTGGGCCATGCTGGTAAGGCACCACGGAGTCTGAAGCAGCCTCAGCCCAGCTCTGTGTCCTGGAAGCTGCTGCTTCCTGCACCGGTATCCCTGGGCGAGCAGATGCCACACAGGCCTCCTGGTTGGCAGAGAAGTAGGAGGTGGGGTCGGGCACTGCCCACCCCCAGGCACTTCAGCGGAGAGACATGAGATCAGCAGATCTGAGCACAACTCTTGCGCCAGGAACTCCCTGCTACAGATGGAGAAACAGAGGCACAGGGAGGGAGGCAAGGTTGCTTTGTGGCCATGCAGGCCCAGACCTGAGCAACCCCATGGGGTTGAGAATCCCTGAGGACCTGTGATTGGCAGATTAATGACCCCCATAGGTGTTAAGTTCAGGACCCTGAGAGGGTATCACCTTGGATCATCCGGGCCCGGTGTCTCCCAGAGCCCCTCTGAGTGGGTGCAGGGGTCTGAGAGGCAGAGAGAGGCTGAAGCCATGGTGTGGCCAACTCTGCAGATGGGGAGGAAGGGGCCACAAGCCAAGGACTGTGGGCATCTCTAGGAGCCAAGACAAGGACCCGGTTTCTCCCTGGAGTCGTAGGTGGAGAACTCCAGTGCTCATACCTGGATTCAGCTCAGTGGCCCCCAAGCTTGTGGGACTTCATTCCAGCATCCAGGAGGCTCAGAGCCAGTTGATGCTCTGGCTCCTGGCATTACAGACCCTCACAGAGCCCCATGCATCCCCGTGTGCAGACTGAAGGGCTGTACACAGGTGTGGTCCAGCTGGGCTCCAGCTCTGCCACCTGTGGTCTCTAGGGACCTGGGCTGGTCGTGCCTCACAATTTGGAAGCAGCTGTGTGTGGTGGCATACACCTGTCATCCCAGCACTCAGGAGGCTGAGCCAGGAAGGTGGCTGATTGTTTGAGGTCAGCCCGGGATAAATAGGAAAAACCTCTCAAAATACAACCATAATGAAGGAGGAGAGGAGGAGGAAAGAAAATAAGCAAGCTGTGTGTACAGGAAGGGTGTGTGTGGCGGATTGCTGCAGAGGGGGTGAGGTGGTTGCAAGCCAGAAGACACACAGGAGAGCTTGTCACAAAGACACATTGGGGGGAGCCGGGGAGATGGCTTAGTGGAATAAGTACTTCCCTGGCAAGTGCAAGGGCCTAAGTTCAATCCCAGGTTCTGCCAAAAAAAAAAAATAAATAAATAAATAAATAAATAAACAAAGACACATTGGGAGAGGCAGCTGCACAGACCTGGGTGTAGATGCACGGGCTCCAGGACCCCGGGCAGATCCATCGCGCTGTCTGAAACTCCTTTCCCTCAGTGCCCTCGCTCTGAGGTCTGCTTGGCTGAGGTCTGATAGAAAAATGCCTCCTCCTGCGGCCCCATGCTGCTCAGAGGACCTTTCTGTATCTGCTGTCACTGTGTGACATGCAGCATCATTTTTAATCTTGCAGCAGATGTAAGTGGCCCCACAGGGAAGCGGGCGTCCGTCAGTCCTGTCCTAGGTGGCTGTTTATCCCTGACTCAGTCTTTGCTGAAGGGGCCATGATAGAGGCCTGGTGCTTTCTAGAGTTGGCACCTGGGTCTGTGGAGGCCCAGGCCTGGGCCTCTCTTGTTCTGTCTTGACTCGGACTTTTCTCCACACAAGTGAGAGCTGCCTGCTTCCCAAGGAGCCCTCGCCTCACGGTGCAGGGTGTAGGCAGTAATCACGCATGGAGGACAGCTTGGCCACCATCCTCAAGATCAAAGTTCTTTTGTGTGGTTGTCTTTAGTGTATTGGCTTATTTTTTTTTCATGGTCACAAAGAGGCAGCCATACCTCCAGGCATTGTTTGTGGACCAAGCCTTTCCAATAGAAGAAGACCACCCTTTCTGCGGGGCTCCTCTTCTTTTATGAGGCTCCCACCTTCTGACCCCTATACCGGTTAGCAGGGAAAAATGAAGCTACCAAATTGACTTAAATCAGTGATGTGAGAGTGTGCTACCCAGACCCGTGGCATCCGCAGTATCCCTCTGGTGTGGCCCTATAGTATAAGACACTTGTGGACGCCCACCCGGGGGGGGACATGTGTCCTGCTTGAGCTGTCCACTCCTGTCCCGGGGACAAGGACTGCTGTTGGTGCCCTTTGAAGTGCTGCATGTCTGCCATAGGATGGATGTGTGATCCGTGACGGTGTCTTCATTGGGGAACCCACCCTCTCTCCATCCCTACCTCCACCCCGTGCCCAGCCGTCACCCGTCATGTCATCCATTCATCTGTCCACCTACCCACCCGTCCAAACAGCTGCCATCTATTCAGTCATTGATTTATCTATGATCCTTCAGTTTGTCCACCCATCCACGCATCCAGCCAGCCACCTGTTCACCTTTATGTTCATCTGTCCATCCATCCACCCATCCTTCATCCCTCTGTCCATCCATCTACCCACAGATCCATCTGTTTACCTGTTGACCCACCCATCCGTCATCCGTCCATCTATTTATTTATTTTTAACTATTATTATTATTATTAATATATTTGGTACAGGGTCTCACTACGCAGCTCTGACTGAGTGATCCTCCTGCTTTCAGCCTCCCCCATGCTGAGATTACAGGCATGTGCCAGCCCGCCCGGTCTCAGTGGCGAGCTCAGCATACCCAGAGTTGGGGCCCATGTGGCATGTGGTGCCAGGGATTGAACCCAGGTCCCTGTCCTTGCCTAAGCAGGCCCATCCATCCATTTATCTATTTACTATCCATTCATTTCTTGTCCACCCATTCACCCCCTCATCCTACCCATCCATCTTTCCATCCACCTACCCACACATCTGTCATTTATTCAACCATTGATTTACCTATAATCCATGTATCTGTTCACCCCTCCGATCACTACCATCTCTCTGTTGTCCACCAACCACCCGTCCCTATCTCTTGTAGCCTGAAGCTCTCCTACTTCTTGGCTCCCTCCGAATGGACACCCCCACCCTGCCGCCATGCTGTGGCTCTGCCTTTATCCTCCAGTCTCCATGGTGCTCCCACTTTCGGGGCCGATCTTGTTTGCTTGGCCTGGACCCTTCCTTAGCTGACCCTGGATCACTGTTCCTATGACCCTTTGCTGCGTAACTCGCTACCCCACAGTTTGGTGGAGTCAAACACTAACATCTGTCATTTCTTACGATTCTGAGTAGGGGTGTGAGTGTCCCTAGGCCCTGCTTTTGTGACCATTGGCTCTGTGTCAGCGGGGACATGTATCCTGTCCAGCAGGCTGTGCTGGCCACCTGAGGTCTCATAGGGCTCTTGGGGCAGCCTCTTCTGAGCCCCTGTCTATCACATTCACAGAACAATAACTTGTGATCAGTTTTACAAACTACTGAGGGTGCCAGGTCCTCTGCCCTCACCTCACCGTGGAGGGACTACACCCAGGCCACCTCATCCCCATATTCAAGGGACAGGCCATGGAGATGCCCTCCTCTCTCCTTGACAGAAAGCTTCCTCACAGTGCTTTCTGTTTCCAAGGTGACGCAGGGCTGGGGAGATGGCTCAGTAGAATAAGAGCTTCCCTGGCAAGCACAAGGGCCCAAGTTCAATCCCTGGTTCTGTCAATAAAAAAAAAAAAAGGTAACACAGACACTGGCTCTTGGAGGTGATTTCTTGCACACGTCTCACAACTGCCTCTGCTTACAATACATTCTCTTCTGTCCTGAGTACCATGATTTGTTTAGCTTTGGCAAAAACACAGCAGAGCCAGTTGTATCTCTGAGGAAAACAGATTTTAGCGTATGTGCCATCCGCTATTTGGGAAATAACGACAATAATAAGAATAATACAATAACCTTTCTTCCTTTTTTTTTTTTTGAGTCAGGGTCTTGCTGCGTAGCTAGGTCTCAAACTCCTGGTCATCCTCTTTTTTTTTTTTCTTTTTGCGGTACCGGGGATTGAACTTGGAATCTTGTGCTTGCCAGGCGGGTGCTTATGTCACTGAACTATATCCCCGGCCCTTCATGGTTGTCCTGTTGCCTCACTGTCCTGAATACTGGAATGGCAGGCGAGCATCACCACACTGGTTTAATATTGAGCAACTTCATCATTTATTAGAAATTCAGGCCGGGTGTGGTGGCGCATGCCTATAATCCCAGCACTTGGGAGGCTGAGGCAGGAGGATTGTTGTGAGTTCAGCCTGAGCTACAAAGTGAGCTTAAGGCCAGCCTGAACTATATAGTGAGACCCTGTCTCAAAAAGATGAAAATAAAAGAAAATTTAAAAAAGAAAAAGATAATCCCAGCACTCGGGAGGCTGAGGCAGGAGGATTGTTGGTGAGTTCGAGACCAGCCTGAGCTACAAAGTGAGCTTAAGGCCAGCCTGAACTGCAGTGAGACCCTGTCTCGAAAAGACAAAAAAAAAATAAATAAATAAAAAATAAAAAAGAAAAAGAAATTCAGTATAACATGGGACTAGGGAAATAGCTCAGCAGACTAAGTGCGTGCTTCCGTAAGTGGAGGGACCAGGATTTGATCCCCAGCACCACCTGCTGTGTCAGCCTCACCCCCCAGGCACCCTGAGCAGCCACAGAGATGGGGCGTGGTGGTGCACACCTGTGATCCCAGTGTGAGAGAGGCTGAAAATAGAGGGTCCCTACAAGTCTGAGCTGGGTCGTCAGACCCTGTACCAAATACAGTTTTAAAAAAATGGGGCTGGGGAGATAGCTCAGAGATCTAAGGACTTGCCTGGCAAGCCCAAGGACCTAGGTTTGATCCCCCATACTGCATGTATGCTGCCTGGCCCATTGTGGGAACACTGAGCTGTCCACCAGGATTGGCATGGTGGTGCACACTTGTAATTCCAGGCCTGGGGAGGCTGACCCCGGAGGGTCAGTACGAGTCTGAGCTGCGTAGCGAGACCCTGTACCAAATGAATACATAAAAAACTAAAGAATTTTGTTTTAATAAAAAGAAATGCAGCATAACAGGGCACCCTGCATCTGCTGAATGGACTCTGCTAAGCCCAGGTTTCTTTGTACACATTCAGTGCTGCAGGCCCAGAAAGCTGATCTGGGGTACAGTGCAGGGGAGGCCAAGGCCTGCAGGCCCGGAGCTGGTGCTTGGGGGCAGAGAGCTCTGCTCTAGCAACCTCCAGCTCTAGGCAGGGCTGGGTTAGAGTTTAGGGATCTGGCCTGGGACAGAGCCCTAGAAGTGCTATTGTTGGGTCAAAGTTGGTGGGTGGTTTAAAAAAAAAAAAGAGCTGGAAAGGGCTGGTCAGATAGCGCAGTGGACTAAAGGGCCTGCTTAGGCAGACACAGGGATCAAGGTTCCGATCCCTGGTGTGCTGTGCTGGCCCCTCCCCCAGGGTGCACTGAGACAGTGAGTGAGACAGGGTGTGAGAAGCTGAAAACAGGAGAGTCACTATGAGTGTATTCTACATAGTGAGACCCTGTAGACTCTCTACTGAATAAAAATAAATAAATAAATAAAATGGAAAATGAGCTGGGCACGGTGGTGCCCATCTGTCATCCCAGGGCTTGCTTGGGAGGTTGAGGCAGGAGGATCACTGTGGATTGGAGCCTGGGCTACATAGTGAATTCAAGGCCAGCCTGAGCTACATAGTGAGACCCTGTCTCAGAAAACAAAACAGGGTGGGATACAAATCACAAAATAAACCAGATATGGTGCAGTCTTTAGGCTGAGATGAAAGTATTTTTTGGGGCCACAGTGAGACACTTTTCTAAAAAAAAGTAAGAGGTTGAATTTGGAAAAAAAAAAAAGATTGCGAAAGAACCCCAGCAGGATGGTGTAGGCCTGTGCTCCCAGCACTTTGGGAGATTGAGAAAGGAGAACTGTAAGTTTGAGCCTAGGCCCTGGATTCCATCTGCAGTTTAAAAGAAGCTCCGTGGGGCTGGAGAGATGGCTCAGTGGAATAAACGCTTCCCTGGCAAGTACAAGGGCCTGAGTTCAATCTCTGGCTCCGCCAAAAAAAAAAAAGAGAAAATAAATAGAAGCTTCGTTCACACTCTAGTCCAGCCCCCAGCACCCACGAATCCACCTCTGTCTCTGCATCCGCCTGTCTTGCACATCCTCAGCAGCGTGGCCATGTCCTGTACCTTCCAATAGGATGTTGCAGGGTCGGGAGGGTGATAGTTGTGTCCTGCCTGAGCTCCCTAAGGATCCAGGACACCTTATTGCACTGCAGAGCCATGGTGTGAGACTAACTGGGAGAGGGCCCAGGGTCTGGACCATGGCTGTTTCCGACACTGGTATTCTCTGTCCCTAGTACATGGGCTGCATTGAGGTGCTCAGATCCATGCGCTCCCTGGACTTCAGCACTCGGACCCAGGTGACCAGGTGAGCCCTCGGGGGCCAGGCTGGGGGCTCAGCCCTATCTAGCTGATTCAAGGCCTCTTGAGAGAGGGTGAGTTAGGATGGGGGGTGATTGTGTCAGGGACCCCATAAGGCTGACTGGGGACAGGTTCCCCCAACTGCCTCATTTGGGGAATGCCTGGGTGGCACCTTGGGCCTAGAGTTTTGGGGTGTGCATCTCAGTTCTGCCATGCCCTCTGCATGTCACAGATGGTTACCCACACTTCCCAAACTCGGGTTTCCTCTGTGGGACAGGCGCAATGCCATTTCCCTTGGGGTGCTGGGGGGCCTATGGGTGGCACTCTGGGGTGTCCTGGGTAGATGGCAGTGGGGCAGATGACCCCACCACACTCCCAGCTGTCCTCAAGGTCTGCCTGCACCATGGTGACACCTGGCTGAGGATGCTATAGTAGGAGTAGGACTACAGGATCCAGTGGTAACTCAGTTTATCCTTCTGTGGCAAGGCTGACTTGTGTAGGGTCAGGGCTGTGTCCTTCCATGCACTGACATCCTCGGGCCTATTTTGTGCTTATGGGACCTTTAGTGTCCCTGGGGGTTGCGGTCCATTCCTGCCCCCTGGGGGTGGTGCAGGCAGGGGGCTTTGCTTGCTCTGTCAGGTTCTGGGTATGACCCCTCCCAGAATACAGTGGGACACAGAAAGGAGAACGGGGTTGGGCTTGGAGCAGAGGGCAGGCCACTTGCTCTGGGTCCTCCCTTCCCTCTCCGCCACCGTGTCCTTCTCTGGGCCCTGCCCCTGCCATTTCCGGTCCCCTCTGTCCAAGTCTCTTTCCCTCCAATCACAGGGAGGCCATCAATCGGCTCCACGAGGCCGTTCCGGGCATCAGGGGCTCCTGGAAGAAGAAGGTGGGTGAAGACTGCAGTTCCCCTCCGGCTGGCAGGCGAAATCCGAGGCTATGGGGACACAGGGGCCATCCCGGGTGCCCCTGTGACACTGCCCCCCGTGTATAGGTCCAAAGAGCTGAGGCCGGGTCTCCCTGACTCTCTCTGAGCTCCAACCCCAAGCGGAGCCCCGCCCCTCCTCAGTCCATCGTGCACCCTGAGCTCCACCCTCCAGGATGGCCCTGCCCCTATCCTGCGCCCCACTCCTTCCATGTTGAGCTCTGTCTCTCTGCTCCCTCTTTCCCAGGCCCCCAACAAGGCGCTGGCCTCTATCCTGGGCAAAAGCAACCTGCGTTTTGCCGGCATGAGCATTTCCGTGAACATTTCCACCGACGGCCTCAATCTCTCCGTGCCTGCCACGCGTCAGGTGGGTGCCTCGTTGCTCTCAGCTCCCGCGGGATACCTGGGCCCCCTTGGAACTCCCAGGGCTGTCGAGAAGGACCTGGACTCTGTCATGTAGGTGGAGCCAAGGGGAGGTGGAAGGACGGGTGCAGGATGAATGTGACCCCTGGCCCATCCAGGAAGGTGTCTAGGGGCCCTGCTGCAAGCTGGGGACACCACTGCTGGCCAGGTGGCCCTCTGTGGCAGGGTCTAGGTGCGTGTCTGGGCAGGGAGTGGCTCTTGGTGTGGTCGTGGAAGAGGCAGCTTAGCACTTGGGATCCGGGATGCCTCCCTCAACTCAGGTCCACAGTGCAAAGTGGACCTTGGCTTCCAATGACAGAGATGTAGGTGCCAAGTTCTGAGAAGTGTTTGGGGCGCAGGTGGCTGAAGGGTGGTGTCTGCGTCTTGCAGAGGCCAGCAGGGGCCTTGACGAGGGGAGGGACAGCCTAGACACTGAGATGGACCAGCCCAGGCGTCATGGCTGCAGCTGTACCCCGTGGAGAAAAGGCTAGCTTGGGGTAAACCTCAGGGACAAGAGGAACATTTGTTGAGGAACTTCAGGGTGGCCTGGACAGGGCCGGGTCTTGGTGCTGTGGACACAGTTTCTTACTTTGGCCAGGTTGATGGTGGGTTCTGATCAGAGATTCAAAGGAGAAGTCTGGGAGGAGGTGCAGCAGGCACAGGGTGCATGACAAAGGAGCCCCGCTGCTGCAGGAGGTCCGTTCGGTCCCAGGCGGGCAGCTGTGCCCCTCCACAGCCTTGGCTGTCTTGGAGACAGAGGCCCGAGACTCAGAGCCATGCTAGCTGCTGTCTGAGGGTCTGGCTCCTCAGCGGAGACCGTGGCCCCGGGGCCAGCCTTGGCTTGCTGAGGCTTCAGGGGCCATAAGGAAGTTGCCACAGAAGCCACCTTCAGGGAGTGCAACGTGGAGCCCTGGCCATCGGGCCTGGTGTGCGCAGCAGCTGGACCTGGGATCTATGCAGCCTCTGTTCCCACGGAGTGGATGTGAGGGCGATCTGGCTGTGACATTTGTCACCCCATGGATCGCCAGGGTTGCTTCGGCTCATCTGGCTGGCTAGGCGGGTGTCCCCTTCCTCCCTCGGTGATCCATGTGCATCCCTCCTGATGCTGTGCCCATGGAGTCCCTGGCAGGGTGGAGGGACAGGGCCAGCTGGAGCCCCAGTGGGGCACTGGAGTATCTGCTGTGTCCGTGCACTGTCCTGGCCACTGTCCAGCAGCGGGACCCTGAGGCTCCCAGGAACAATGACGGTGGGACACCTAGCAGGGCTCAGGGTCCCCCACAGGGCAGAAGAGGGGACCTTCTGTGGAGAGGATACTGCCCTCCTGGCCTCGTTAAGAGGGAATCAGTGATCTGTGGCAGAGGAGGTGGGAACCATTGCGAACATATGCAAATGAGCAGGCAAATGAGCCCAGGGTGTGTGTGCATTAGTCTGTGTCAGTGTGTGCTGGCCTTTGTGTCTCTGTCTGTATTTCTGTGAGGAGCTAGTGGACGTATCAGTGTGTCCTCCCGTGGGAGTGCCTCTGTCCCCTCTGTGGCCTTGTATGCCCCTGAGCCCAGGGGCCATCCTGGCTGGCCAAGGCCAGCTGTGGGGGCCCTATAAAGGGGACGTGTCTGTCCCCACACCTGCCCCTCCTGTCCCCCCATGGCCCCGATCAGCCGTGGTCTCCCTCTGGGAGTGGCTCCTGACCACATGGACCCTCCGCCCTGCAGGTCATCGCCAGCCACCACATGCAGTCCATCTCCTTTGCGTCAGGTGGTGACACGGTAAGGTGGCCTTCGGAGCCTCCACACTTTTCCAGACCCTCTGTGAGGCTGGGGAGCAGGATCCAGGTGGGGCCCGGGTGGTTCTAGCTGGTCCCTGCCCACACCCTTGTCCTAGGACATGACGGATTACGTGGCCTACGTCGCCAAGGACCCCATCAACCAGAGAGGTGAGGCTCAGGGGAGGCAGGACCGCAGGCCGGGTTGGGCAGTCAGGCTGGGGTCAGTCGGCAGCAGCCTCACGGGTCGCTGCTCCTAGCCTGTCACATCCTGGAGTGCTGCGAGGGTCTGGCACAGAACGTCATCAGCACCGTGGGCCAAGCCTTCGAGTTGCGCTTCAAGCAGTACCTGCACAGCCCCCCCAAGGCAGTGGTGCCCCCCGAAAGGTACCTGAGTGTGAGGCCCCCTGGTGATTAGTCTTCATACCTCCCTTGGCCTGAGAATTGCCCTGGTGGACCCTACCCTGTCCCATCGGGGTTGGGTGAAGAAGAGGGGGACAGTGAGTTGCACAGGTATGTGCGGCTGTGCTCACTGTCCTCATGGCCGAACCTGCTCTGCCCCCTTCCCTGCTCCAGGCTGACTGGGCTGGAGGAGTCGGCCTGGGGGGATGAGGAAGAGGCCGAGGGACACAACTACTACAACAGCATCCCGGGGAAGGAGCCGCCGCTGGGCGGGCTGGTGGACTCCCGGCTGGCTGTCATGCAGCCCTGCAGCTTTGCAGCCCTCGGCCAGGTCAGCCTGTCATCCATGCGGGCCGGCTGGGCTAGGGCTTCCTGCTCTCAAACGCCTCACTCCCCGGGGTCTTGGGCCCCACCCTCTTCTGCTTACCTGCCATGGCTCATTTGTTCCCAGTGTGTGCTGGATCCCCTCTCCCTGCCACAGCTGGACAGGGACTACAGGGAGATGACACTGGGGCTGGCTGTAGCCGGCAACAAGGACCTCTGCTGGAAAGCCAAGCTGGGAAGGGCACAGGGTGGGGGGGACGTAGTGTGCAAGGTAGAGGCAAGTAACCACCTTCCGTGGGACAGAGCAGGCCGCAGGGAAGTGCTAGGGGGCCTGATGGCTGCTGGCTCCCGGAAGGGTGGGACACTGGCCGAGGCTGAGCTCTGACTGTCCCCAGTCTGCAGCTAGTGGGGTTGGGGTGGGAATTGGGGTGCCGGCCGACACAGAGCTGCACGCATCCAGGGGCCTTTGCCTCTCTTTTTCAGGGAGCATCCCCACTGCGAAGAGACACCCGCAGCCTGCAGTGGGACCAGTGCTCTTCCAGCTCAGGTAGGAAGCAGCCCTCAGCCTCAGTTTCCCCTCTGTGTGGTGTTAGCTTGCCTTTGAGGTGGCTGGGATGGGGCCAGGGAAATAGTTCAGTAGAATAAGTGCTTCCCTGGCAAGCAGAAGGGCCTGAGTTCAATCTCTGGTTCCGCCAAAAAAAAAAAAAAAGAGGTGGTTGGGGTCACCATCTTCCCCATAGAGAGCGTGAGTGCCTTTGGGTGTAGATATAGAATCACATGGTTTAAAGCACAGGTGTGCAGATGACTGTACACCTATTACCCCAACACCTAGGAGACTGAGTCAGGAGGATTTCTGTGAGTCTGAGGTCACCCTGGTGTTCAAGGCCAGCCAGCATTCACTCTGGGCTACATCCCCTTTTATTTTGTGACAGGGTCTCTCTAAGTCTCTTAAATTGCCCAGGCAGGCTGTGTTTAAGCTTTCAGTCCTCCTGCCTCGGCTTCCCAGTGTGTTGAGACAACAGGTGTGTGGCTCACTCTGGCTTTTGTGCACGTGGCCATGCTAGGTGGATTCTCTCCGTGGCTTGTGGGACAGGCTTCCTTGCCATTCTGTGGTCCTCATAGCTCAGAGGTTGGGCTGCTGGCCCAAGCTCCCAGACATCTCCATAGAGTCCTGGTGTCCGCTGCGACAGCACACAAGCATCCTGAGTGCCCATCCCCTGGCCTGCACACAAGGATTGGGTGTGCTTCTGGGTCCTGTGGACTTTTCTCTTTTGTAGTACTGGGGATAGAACCTAAGGCCTCAGCATGGAGCTACATCTCCAGCCCCTTCTTTTATTTTTTATTTTGAGACAGGGTCTTCCTTAGTTATGCAGACTGAGCTGGAACTTGTGATCCTCCTGCCTCAGCCTCCCAGCACACTGGGATGACTGGCTTGCTGCAGGCCTTTGTTTCAGCAGAAAGACTGAGCTTCCGGCCCTTGACCACTCCCGTGCTGTGTGATTCAGGAGGCGTGTGGCAGAAGTGACACCCAGCTTGCCGCCCACCCATGAGCACTTTTGTTCTCCCTTAGCCAGTTAGGAGTTGGGCCTCAGAGACAGCCGATGGGGCACAGCTGTGGTCACTTCCAGCTCTTGGCCTGTCTCTCCTGTCCCTTGCTGCTGTCCTGAGTTGGCTGCCCTGGCAGCTCCCCGTGCCTTGTCCTGTCATCAGCAGCTGCCATTCTGCTTCCCAAGGCAGCTGGGCCATGTCTTACCCTCCAGGCTGTCTGTGCCGCCTGTTTCCTTGCAGTCTTGCCAGCATCTGTGTTGAGCCTTATTTAGATCCTCACAAATAATCTGGGCCTTTCGCTGCCAAGCGTTGGTGCCTTCAGCAGCAGCCCAAGTCCATGGTTAAAGAAATCTCCATCACCAGGCGCCAAGCTGTGCTGACTCCTGCCCCAGTGCCATTGCATGTGCTATGGTTGCTTCCTGGCAGGCTACTTAGAAGTCTCTGGCCAAGAGCTCCTATCAGTATGTCAGTGCCCCACCTCCAGTGGCTAGGGATTCTTCCATCCATGTGCCATATGCAGAGTCTTCTCTCCCATTCTAAGACCCTGAAGTCAATTTCTGCCCCCCTGTAGTCCTACATAAGCCCGAGACATCCTGTCCTCTGGCAATTAGACCGGGCTTTTGAAGGCCCCTGCATGTCGGTCACCACGGGGGCTAGGGCAGAATTAGTGTTCATGCAGACTCACCTTGAGAGATGCAGTTTTTGTGTTTGTTTTGAGACCCAGCCTCACTGGGAATTTCGAGGTATCCTTGAACTCACTGTGTAGCTCAGGCTGAAGTCTCGCTTGCTGTTGATCTTCCTGTTTCAGCCTCCCAAGTGCTGAGATTACAGTGTGTGCCTCCCCATTCCCGATAGCATTCATTTCTCACCATCTCGCCAAGGAGGAAAGTCTCACCCTCCCTGCGGCCGGAGAGGAAGCTGAGGCTCAGAGGCCCGCCCACTCCCTCTGGGGGTAGTGCTGGGACGCGAGCCGGAGCTGTTGGAGGGTGGAGACATCGTGACCTTGGGCTTTGTTGCAGGCTTTGGCCAGATGGTGGCTTCCACCCAGGGTTAAGTGCTGAGAACAAAAGCGGTGTGGATGCCCGGGGATCTGACCTCTCTCAGCCTTGAGTGAAGAGAAGTGGGAGTCGTCACGAGGGGGTTGCTTCCCAGCCCTTGGGGGGGGGCTCCTTGGCCCAGCCTGACCCCTAAGGGCAGAGTGGAGAGCTCAGGACTGCAGGATATGGGGGTCGGAGGGTGACTCTAGGCTCCTCGTGCCACCCTCCTGGCTTTTGAACCATGCAAATGCTTTGCACACTCAACAGTAAAATTAAAAAGAAGAAAAGAAAGCAAATCCGAAAATAGAGCAGAGACAGAAGAAATGACTTAACCACGTATCACACTGATAACATAATTACAGGGCCATTGCGGTTATTGCTGTTATTTTTTAAACGTTGGGATTTAGCATAAACATTGGGAGCTGTCTCGGAAATTGACACTCAGGGTGGACGTCTGCCGCCCCTGCCCGAGTCCTGCTGTGCCCATGGTGAACCTGGTGTGACGTGGGCACAGGTTGGGGTGGACCCTGCCCATGTGCAGACTGGCCTTGGCACTATCCTCTCCCCTGGCTGGCCCTGCCCCAGGATCCCCATAACCCCACTACCCCTTCTCATCTGCAGCTGTGCCGGGGGATGGCTATGTGCAGGCAGATACCCGGGGGCCTCGGGACTACGAGGAGCACCTGTATGTCAACACACAGGGTCTGGATGCTCTGGAGTCTGAGGACTGGGTGCCCCCGCAGCCTGAGAACAGCCCCAAGAAGGACCTGTTTGACATGCGTAAGTCCTGTCCAGGAAGGAGGAGGCTGCAGGCTGGTGAGAGGCTCAGGCTTCTCCCTGGGCCCTGCAGTGCATCCTGCTTCCCAGGGGCCCCAGTCTGAGGGGTGAGGCTAGACCACATTGTTTGGGGAGAGGAGCTTGTTCTTCTGTCCATGGGACCCCAGTCTGCTCTGGTCCCCTGGGGCTGCTGCCACATCCCAAGTCCATGGTGGAGCTGTTCTCTCCCTCCTGGAGGGTGGCTGGTGGAGGGAGGAGGGTCCTCAGCTTCCCACTTTTCCAGGCAGTTTCAGCCTTCTCCTACAGGGCTCCCCCAGGGCCCCAGGAGGGCTGGCAATTTCTTCATTCAGATGTTTGCAAAGCCCTCTTTCCTCTGCCGTCTGTTTCTTCTCATTCTTGCAATAAGGACGTGGGTTGATAGCTATTGAGCGCCTTCTGTTTATCAGGCAGAGCATTTGGGTGGTGGGAATAGGATCTGAGGTGGGTGGTTCCCCAGGTCACCCTTAAACATGTGGGCTGCCTCTGATTGGCCCACCTGGGTGCCGTACTCAGCCATCAGCCAATCCCTGGCTGGAAGGATGGCATAAATATGCTGACAGCCCTGCCAGGCTCATAGCCTCACAGGGTGAGGCCCCAGACCACAAGAGGACCAGGGCTAGCTGTGTGCAGGCAGCACATTTGTACCGAAGGCAACAGGGAGAAGGTCATGCCTGGTGTCACTAGTGGGCTGTGCAATGCTGGGGTCCTGGTACTGGGTAAGAGGAAGTGACAGATGGACAGGAGATCAGTGCACCGAGGAATGTGTGGAAACAGGAAGAGACTAGATGCTGTCCTCCCTGTGCATCCTTAGAGGCCTCAACTCCCATGTTGCTTCACGGGGCCGACACACGTCCTTGGAGCTCAGTCTTTGCGCTGCAAGGGGGGCCACGTGCCAGGCTGCCCCGCCCACCCACCCCCAGCATCCGTCTCCCCCACAGGACCCTTTGAGGATGCTCTGAGGCTGCACGAGTGTTCTGCAGGCATTGCAGAGGATCAGTGGCCCAGTCCCCCCACCCGCCGGGCCCCAATCGCCCCCACGGAAGAGCAGCTGCGCCAGGAACCCTGGTACCACGGCCGCATGAGCCGCCGGGCGGCCGAGAGGCTGCTGCGAGCTGACGGGGACTTCCTGGTGCGAGATAGCGTCACCAACCCCGGGCAGTATGTCCTCACGGGCATGCACGCTGGACAGCCCAAGCACCTGCTGCTGGTGGACCCTGAGGGTGTGGTAAGGGGTGCTGCTGATGGGTGTGTTTTTGAGACAGGGTCTCGTCAATGTAGCCCAAGCTGGCCTTGAACTCATGAGTGCTCTGCTAACCTCAACCTCCCTAACCCAGTGAGATCGCCTTCTCTTCCTTCCCCCAAAACATTTGTAGGTCCCTCAGCATTTTCCAGTATGAAAGGAATGCCAGGGTTTTTGAAATGTTGCCCGGCATCCTGAGGCTGAGGGGCTGTGCCCGAGAGGAGGGCTTGAGGCTCAGCCTTGGTGGTGTATGATGCTTTCCCACCCAGCTGGCTTGCGGGCCCCATGCACGTCCGCATCTCTGCACTGTGCACGTGCAGTGGACACAGCTGGGCCCCGTCCCTCTCCATTACCTGCATCTCTAGGGTGGCTCAGCGGCTCCAGCGCCTGGAGACACTTTGCTAAAGAGCAGTTCTCCAAGCTCCGGTGTCACTGAAGTAGGTGATTTGGGCACAGGCTCTGGAGTGTGTCTTTCAGTTTGCTTCCCAATGGAAAGCAGCCAGGGAGGCCAGTGTCACCCAGGGGAAGGCTCAGTGCCCTGGGGTCAAGGGTTTCCCCACTTTGCGACTGGCTCTCGAGCTCAGTGGTGCAAAGATTTCCTCACTCTGAGATGCTGACAGTTTTTGGATTTGGTAACTCTAATTTTAGGATCTATCTCTCTAAGATATCAGGATTGCATTTGTTCTGTGGGGCCACTGTACTAAATGACATGAGGTCTGTAACTGAGAACACCAGATATTTATTCTTTTACAGTAAAACAAAATCTATAAATAAATTATTTATTTTTGAGACAGGGTGTCACTAAGTAGCCCAGTCTGACCTTGAGCTCACTAGGTAGCCCAGGCTGGCCTCGAACTCAGGGAGATCCTCCTGCCTCAGCCTCTCAGGTGCTAGGATTGCAGGTGTGTGCTGCCATGCCCAGCTTCACCCGGGTATTTAACCAATAACGTCAGAGGTAGAGGTACTGGAGTCAGAGCTTGGACACGTCTTTGTGGAGGCCACCATAGCAGGAGGCTCAGCCCACGGACGCTGGTGGCTTCAAAGCCCAAGCCTGTCAGCAGTTCTGGAATTCAGGGCTGGCTCTGTGTTGGGACCCCACCACCCTGTGATCCTCTGGTCTGACCTGGCCTTGCCGGCCAGGGTTCCGTGGCCTCCCCATGGGCTTGGTGTTAATGCCTAGGCTCTGCCTGCAGGTGCGGACGAAGGATGTGCTGTTCGAGAGCATCAGCCACCTGATTGACTACCACCTGCAGAACGGGCAGCCCATTGTGGCTGCCGAGAGCGAGCTGCACCTGCGTGGTGTGGTTGCACGGGAGCCCTGAGCCCAGGCCCAGGTACAGACGGAGCCCGATCTGAGCCCTGAGCCGTGGTTTCCATCCTGGAGGGGGAACTTGGGGGGCAGGGGCTGGGCTGGCGCCGGTGTCTGGACTGAGGGGATCCTGGGGGCTGGACTTCAGATGCAGAGAGCTGGGGCTGGACCAGTGTGAGGCCCGCAGGGGGCTGTGGAATTTCCCTGGAGAGGATGGAGAGGTCACGCTGCTCTCCTGTCTCCATGGCAACATGTACTTCCTGCCCTTCCCCCTCCCCCAGCAGCCTCCTCCTGCATCCCCCACTAGGGCAGCACTGCAGGCAGGGTCATCGCCTGGAGGCTGAGGTCCCATAGGCCACCTGAGACATCCATAGGCACTGACATCCCCGTATCCCTAAGGAATCTGTGAGCATGGCTGTCAGAGCCCCGTGTCTCACACGTTCAATTCCAAGATAGGCCCTGGGCTTGGTGGCAACGCACAGAGGTTCAGGCGATGCCTGGGACACAGCAGTAACGCCTGGGCTGCAGCCCCAGCTGCTGGCCATGCCGAGCGGGGGCAGCCACAAAGGCCCACGCGTAGCGATCACGGCCCTACTCACTGGCTCAAGGTGGAAGGGTGTGCATTGTTGCGGGGTCCTCCGCCTCACCAGTCCTTTCTGCTCACAGGTGACCGTACTCAGCAGGTCCTGCTCCCAGGCGCCCCTGTCGTGGCCTTATGGGTGCTCAGCCTTCTTTTCTGGGCCTGTCTGGAACTACAGAACCGCTGCTGTCTCGTCCTCCACAGGAGCCTCGGGCATCCCTTCCTGCCTGTGCCTGCTGCCCCGCACCGAGCCAGGCGCTCATACCAAAGACAGAGCCTTCCTCACCTTCAAAACAGACACTTGGGGGTGCAGCCCTGCCTGGTCTTGCCCCACTGTCTCTGATGGGCAGAGATCCCATGTCCTCCTCCCCGGCTGGACTTGAGTTATGTCCCTGGGAGGGAGGGTCCTGGCCCCAGTATGCCTATCTGGGCCCTGCCCTGGCTGGACTCCATTGCCTGCCTGAGAAATCAGGTGCTCACTGTCTTGTTGTGGGGAGAACTAAGGTGCTTTGGGGGGGTCTCAGGCCAGGGTACATGCTGATGTTATGGGGGGCAGTCCCGATGCCTCGCTCAGTGCTCCAGGTTAGGAGACTGGGTGGTTGGGAGGCCCTTGCCTGCCCTCCAGCTGCACAATGGATTGGACATTGGGTCTGTTTATAATTAAACCTGGGCGTATGACGGCCTGACCACAGCCCACTGCACATGGGGGCCTGCAGGGTCGGGACTGGTAGAGGCCTCTGGGGAGATCCAAGAGTGGCAGGGGGATGCCGGAGAGCCATGCTAAGCCTCAGGGGCCAGCCCTCCCCCCAGAACCCCAGCTCCCTCAGATTGCTTTCTTCCTTCCTTCCTTCCTTCCTTCCTTCCTTCCTTCCTTCCTTCCTTCCTTCCTTCCTTCCTTCCTTCCTTCCATCTTTCCTTCGTTCCTTTCTCTTTTTGAGACAGTGTCTCACTATGCAATTCAGGCCTCACTTTGCAGCCCAGGTTGGCTTCAAACTCTCAGCCATCCTCCTGCCTCTGCCTCCCAAGCGCTAGGTTACAGGTGTGTGCCGCCACGCCTGACTTCTGTTTTATTTCAGTTCCTGCTAAAGGCACCCGCACTTTTCCTTGAGACACCCTGGTTTACCTCCCAAATGCTGTGTTGCTGGCGAAGCTGGCTGGCTCCTTGAGCTGCCCGAACTCTAGCTGGGTGTGGGGTGCACTCCTGTCATCTCAGCATTAAGCAGGAGACCAGCCTACATGAGACCCTGTCTCAGGAACAAACCATGCTCCAACTCACCCTGAGTGTGACCTTCCATCTCAGTCACCTGCCTCCTTTGTCCTCTCTAACACCCTTACTGGAGGCCCCTGCTTCTCCCCAGTGTTCAGCTTCCTTCTCAAGCACCCCAACTTTGGTGTTTTAGTTACTTCTGAGTCTTGTTCTCCCTGCGGGAGACTCCTGTTCTCCCCACAGGGGCCCTTACCCTTGCTATATCCCTGCTGGACTACATCTGTGGAGGGAGAGGCTGCCCAGGTCTGGACCTTGGGGAGGCACTGTGCTACCTCTCTAGCCAGCAGGCCCTGCCCCAAGTCCTGGGGGTGGTGTGTACTCAGATTGTGGGAGGAAGGAAGAGCCATGGTACGGTGCCCTGGACTAGTGAAACTTTCAAAGGCAGAGCCAGAGGGGACTCTGATACCACATCTTACTTCAGAGATATGGAAACTGATAGTCACCAAGCCACCCACTGTTAACTCACATGTGTGTCATGCAGCTGTTCACCCACCCAGCAGTCTACCTACCCCTTCATCATCCATCCAACCATCCATCTACTATGTGCCCATCTAGCTATTATTTACACACACACACACACACACACACACACACACCATCGTCCCACCAGCCTGTACCGTGCCTGCACCAAGCACTCTTACTGCTTACTGCCAGGACCTCTGGTGGGCAACAGACCTGACACAGACCTGCCTCCATGGAGTTAAGAGTCAAGTGACATTGGTCAGCAGACTACCACTAGGTGTGTAGTGACAACCGTGCACAGGGAAGGGCCCTGGAACTCAGAGAGCCTAGGACATCTGCAGGATTTCTTTATGGAATGATACAGGGGCCACGATGAGAGGGCAATGGCATGAGCAGAGGCCCTATGGTGTGTGCAGCCTGGCACATTCAGGGAACAGAAGGATGGCAGATGGGTGTGGGCACAGGGGTGGCCATTGTTGGAGGTGAGGCTTGGTGCCAGGGAGTTGCCAGGTCTTTAAGCATTGGGAGGCGGATGAGGGCTCACTCCCAAAGGAGATTCTCAGGTGGAAAGGACAGTGTTGATGGGATGGGGGAGGACTGGGCTGGGAGGCTGCACTGTGGCCCAACTGAGGGAGTGTGGGGCAGGTGTCAGGTAGTAGCACATGTGGGAAGAGAGGGGTGTATTTCACTTCATTCATTCATCCATTCATTCATTCATTCATTCTTGTGGGTAAATTAGGCTCAGGCCTCATAGCCCCTTCCCTGTTCCTTCTGAACCCCCTGTTCACTGGTCCTTGTGCCCCTGCACACAGGGGTAGGGGCCCCTGTGCTGTGGGAAGTTACAGAGGACAGTGGCCGTCAGCAGCTAAGTGTAGGCCCAAGCGAGGGCCCATGACGCAGGAGCCCAGAGCGCCCCCAATGGTCACCTTCCCCTAGGTTCTTGGGGACAAAGTGTGGCACACAGGCAGTTTGCTGTCAGCTGCCTGTGCCTCCTACAGCCTGTGCTAGCACCGCTGGGGTCACCCTGTGGGAGGGCCAACCTAACGGCCCTGCCTAGGGACCAAGGCTGATGCCACCTGTATGCTGGCAGGACTCAGGGTTGCTGAAATGTCAGCTGCCGTGCTGCCTGATGTCTGATTTCTGGAGGGCTGCATGGGGAATGCTGGAGGTACATGCCATGCAGTGGAAGAGAAGGCTTTATTGACCTGGGAGGCTCCTGTTTGCTGGCTGCCTTGCAGAGCAGCTAGTTAATAAAGCTAGGCCGAGAGCGGGCCACATGGCCAGCAGGGCAGGTGTTGGAGCCAGGGCTCCATCACGCACTGGGCTATAGGGCCGGGAGGTGCAGGCCGAGACAGGTGTGGCTTCAGGGCTCTGGGTACCACCTTTTGCTTACTTGCCACAGTGCCTACCACATCTCCCTCAAAAGTGTGCTATGGACTCTGTGGACACCTGGGAAACTGACCCACGGGTCTGTCATTCTCTGACCCATGTCCTTCTGGGTATAGGCTCAGAAAGTCACATAGCTGGCAGTGTGGGCATGGGAGTACAGCCCTGGCTGAGCAGCTCCAGGCTAGTGTCTCCACTATGCTGAGCTGCAGCTGGTGTCCAGGCTCTGATGCCTAGGCATGGCATCACAAGACTTGGCCCTGCCCCTTCCAGCCTCAACCTCTGCCTGTGCAGTGGAAGGAGCCCCGGGCGCATCCTGCAGGGCAGAGCTCTGCTCTAGGGTACCTGTGTACAGGGTGCCTGGCCTGGCCTGGGTGCATTATAGGGAAAGGCCATTATGACCCTCCCACCCAGTGGCTCTGGGCCCTAAAGGGACGGGGACAGGGACACCAGCCAGCCACTGCTCTGGGCCTCCAAGTGCTTGTTACCTAGACAGACCCATCAGCACAAAAGCCTCTCTGGGGTATCATGGCTCTAGTTTTCCACGATTTCCCCATCTGGACCACAGACATCTCTGGCCCCATCTACCTTCCTGCCCCATCCTGGCCTCAGATTCCTGGGCTTTCCACCCAGGCCTTGTCTTAGTTTGGGCCTCAACATGATGTGGGGACCCTCCTAGGACATCGGAGGCTCGCAGCCAAACTTTATTATGGCCAGGTGTCCAAGTCTTAGTAGCTCCTCCATCCTGACAAGCAAGCACCTCTTGGGTCCAGGAGAAACAGGCTGGCTTGGAGTTCACCAGGGCAGCTGGCAGTGCCATAGCCTGGCCCGTCTTGGTTCTGTGCCTGTGAGAGGGCGTGGGGACTTCTCCCTCTCGGGCCGCACACCTATACCTCGAATCCCAGTGCTACTGGAGGGTGTTGGGGGACTGAGACCAGACTTTGGGGTTGTCCTTACCTTTAGAGGAGCAGCTCTCCCTCATCTGCAGATGGGGACAGCCCTGGACCTGCGGGATGGCCTAAGATCAGAGAGAGAAGGGTGATCAGGACACTGCCCGGGAACAGCATGGCTGGGGTCCCAGAGGGCGCAGATAGCCTTGGGCAGGGTTCCAGGGCCCAGCTTGGCCCTGCGTGGACGCCCGGCCCCGGCCCCGGCCCCGGCCCCGCCCCAGTCGGCGCGGTGGGCGGGGCCTGGCTGTGGCGCTGTCCGCTCAGAGGCGCCTGGAGCCGCCGGGCCTGCGCGAGCACAGCGTCTTGAGCCGCGGCAGGTGAGCCAGGCCGGGACCCCGCTGCGGGCGGCGGGTCGGGTCGGGTCGGGTTCTGGGCGCCAGGACCCCGCGCAGTGCCCGCCGAGGTCCTGGCCGCGCTCCTCCCCCACCAGAGCTTCGGAGAAGCCACAGGTGGGCGGGCGCCGGGGGCGGGGCCGGGACACCTGCGCCCCTGGGCGCTGCGCGGGCAACCCCGTAGAAGCCGGGGTCCCTGGACCCGCGAGGCGAGCGAGGGGCGCGCCTGGGGTTTTGCCCCCTGGGGCGCGCGCCTCCTAGTCCCCGCGCTCCCCCGCGGGACTCTCCCTAATTCTGCCTCCGCCTCCGCTCAGGTCTCTGCCCCATCGCTGCGCCCGGCTCTGCCCCTGCTGAGAAGTTAGTCCTGACCCTCTGGGGAGGGGAAGCGCCGCACGAGGGTTCTGGGCTGGCGCAGACCCTCGGGACGCCTCCGGGTGGCCCTCCCCCTCGCGCACCCCCGGGGCCCACCCCGGCCCCGCCCCGCCTCTCTTCCTAGGCTCTGTGTCCCCTTCTGCTCTCTGACCCTCGGCCCCCATGAGGAAAACCAACATGTGGTTCTTGGACCGGCTCCGCGGGTCAGGGGAGGATGGTGCCCGCGCTGCGGGGGGCGAGGCAGGGGACAAGGCCGCCAAGGGGCCCCTGTTCAGTAATGTGCTGACTCCCGACAAGATCCCGGACTTCTTCATCCCCCCTAAGCTGCCCTCAGGCCCCACAGAAGCTGAGGGACCGGCTGAGCTGGGTCCTTCCCCGTCTGAGCAGAACCTGGCCGCATCCCCCCGCCGCAGCCCCCGCAGCCCCCGGCTGCCCGCCAAGCTGGCCGCGGAGAGCAGGAGCTTGCTGAAGGCAGCCACACGACATGTCATCCAGATTGAGAGTGCCGAGGACTGGCCAGCGGACGAGGCCCCGGACTCCATCTCTCTGCCTTCGGTGCCTAAGGCCCAGACATCTTATGGCTTTGCCACGCTGGCCGAGAGTCCCCACACGCGACGCAAGGAGTCCCTGTTCCACAGTGAGCACGGGGCCCTGGCCCAGGTGGGCTCCCCAGGAGCAGGGCGTCGGCGGGCTGGTGCCAGGGCCAACGGGGCGGAGGGGGGCCCCAAGGAGGCTGGAGGGGGCCTCATGAGCCCTGGCCGCTACTTCAGTGGTGGGGAGAGTGACACGGGCTCCTCAGCCGAGTCCTCCCCATTTGGGTCTCCTCTGCTGTCGCGCTCCGTGTCCCTGCTCAAAGGCTTTGCGCAGGATGGCCAGGCAAAGGTGAGCCAACTAAAGCACTCGGTGGGCCGCCACGGCTCGCTGTCGGCTGACGACAGCACTCCCGACACCAGCCCTGGGGTCCGCCGCCGTCTGAACCGCCGGCCCACCCCAGAACCGGGCCCAGAGGCTGGCCCAGCACCCCGAGGGGAGCACACGGTGCACGTGGGGCCCCGGGGCAGCGTGCGCCTGCTGGCCGAGTATGAGGCAGCCCAGGCCCGGCTCCGCGTGCGCCTGCTGGTGGCGGAGGGTCTGTACGAGCGGACCTGGGATACCCGCAGCATCAACTGCTGCGTGGGCCTGTGTCTGGTGCCTGGCAAGCTTCAGAAGCAGCGCAGCACCATCATCAAGAATAGCCGACACCCGGTCTTCAACGAGGACTTCTTCTTCGATGGCCTGGGGCCAGCCAGCGTGCGCAAGCTTTCCCTCCGCATCAAGGTGGTGAATAAGGGCAGCAGCCTGAAGCGGGACACACTGCTTGGGGAGAGGGAGCTGCCCCTCACTTCGCTGCTGCCGTTCCTGTAAGGCTGCCAGCTCCTTTGCCGGAGGCACAGGGGCTCCCGGTCTCCTGCACACCTGCTGGGGCAGATTGGTTGTTGGGGGGCCTGGGCTGGGCGAGCAGATGGGTTTCAACTCAGTGGGTCTTTGCTCTGTACCACCTGTGGCTGGCCCTGGGGCATCCTGGGGACCAGTGTGAACAGAATGTCACTTTTCACTAATAGACCTTTTTGGAGGAAGAGGAAGGAAAGGCTGCAGGAACAGGGCTGATAATTCCCCATTGGTCACTGACACTCCACCACCCTGCCTTTCTACACAGAGTTGGGGACAGAGGTCCTCAGGAGACCAAGAACCCAGGAGGCTGAGGCAGCAGGGACCTAGAGGCCAGTTCCCAAGGCCTGGGGCTGAGCTCAACCCACTCCTTTTGTGGCACAGGGTTGCTCCCCCAACTCTCCCACTGTGCCAGCCTGCTGTGCCCTGATGCCTCAAGGGCTGGTGACACCACGTGACACCTCCCTTCCTCAGGCTCTGGGCAGCCCTGACCTCTGGGATCAGAGGCAAGGGGCTCAGGAGCACCTCCAACATCCAGACCCAGCTCTTGATTGAGGGGGACATGTGTCTGCCAGGCTAGACCCAGGAGCATGGGGCAATGGGGAAAGGGGACGACCTTGACAGGAGGCTTTGTGTAGCAATCAGGGGACCCCCTGTTCCCTCCCTGCCAGCACCTGGCTTGGCCTTTACCCAACCCACCCCGTATAAATAGGGCTTGTTTACAGAGGCTTGGTGGGATCACCTCAGGCCAGGCTAGGCCTGGTTCTGGTTCTGTTTTTCCTTGGGCCAGGCAGCTGATTAGGTTTTGCTATTGGTTAGGCAAGTCTTTGAATGATTTCTGGCCTTTTTTCACAAACTCCATGAGTCAAGGGAGGGCAGGTTGCCTGCTGTGGAGGGCAGCCCTGTGGGGTGGTGTCCTCCCTCTAGCTGTCCCACCCTTGGCTCTCACCCCTTTCACTGGGTCTTTTTTCCCAAACTGATGTCTGCACCCCACCAGGGCAGGGTGTAGAACTGACTCTCCAGGCCTGGAGGGAGCTCCCTATTCTTGCTGTGTACCTGTGAGTCACCCTGTACCATGAGACTGCTGGGCCCAGACCCTGTCTGTGTCTGTCCCCTCCTCTCTGGAGCCTGGCCCTGCATGGAGCTGGATGCTTGGACCTCCATGCAGACCACAGGCCCTGCATGGAGCTGGATGCTTGGAGCTCATGGCCACTTCCCTTTTCTGGTGAGGACCCCCACCCCGTATTCTCCCCAGGATGGGGGTTTCCTGTTTTATATATCTGTGTACTGTTTGATATCTTTGTGTTTGCAGTTGACTCTGGGTGAATCTTTCAGATACTGCCCTCTAATGTGTTTGTTTATAAATGCTGTTTTTAGTGCAATAAAGGTGTTCCAGGGGATGCGGGGGTGGAGGTCTACTTGCTTTGCTGTGTAATCACTGGAGAAGAGTTTTGCCTTAAATTCCAGAATGGTGGCAGGAGCCTGAAGGTAAGGAGTCCCTTCTTGCCCTGAGGTGGGATCTGATCTTAGGCTCAGCAGGTCAGGGTGCCCAGAATGGTCATCAACGCCCTCTTCACGGTACTGTGGACACCCCAAGGAGCACAGGACAACCTGACGAGCTGTCCCACCCAGACCCTGCAGCCTGACCCAGACACTGAGCCAGCATCTTTGCTCTGTACCTAGGCAGGTGGTACCTCCTCTGGGAAGCTCTCTGGGCCTCCCCTGGGGAAAGGCTCTGCCCTTTTCCCACACCAGCTCCTAGGGTTCAGGTCATTCTGGTCCCTGGCGTCCTTGATTCGAGAAGTGCAGTCTGACAGCTTCTGGACTTCTCTGTGACCCCAGGCTGGGGTCTGTTTCCCCTCTGATCCCAAAGTAGGCCTCTGTCAGCGTATGTCTCCTTCCACATGTGTTCTTGTGGCCAAGAGGTACACAATAGCATTTCGTGTGCACTGTGTGCCTGTGGGACAGGTTGTGCCTGTGCTGGGGATCATGGTCACCTCACACATACGAGCCCTCCGAAGACTGTGCTGTGAGAGTCCCCCCCACTCCCGTCTGTCACTGGACTTTGGGTCTGGCCCTCCCCTTCTCTCAGGCACCCACAAAGGAGCGCCCCTTCTGCCTGCTCCCGCCAGTGACCTTGTGAGGCAGGAGGCGGAGTAGTGTTAGTGCTTGTCTCGCACACAGTCTTGCTGTCATCCCAAGCATCCTGAGTTTCCTCTGCTCAGGGGACCCTTGAGTCAAGACAGGAAGAAGGCGCAGGTGCAGCAGAGCTTAGAGATGGAGAGGCAGAGCCAGGCTCAGCACCTGGCCCCAGCCGTGCCTGAAGTCCACAAGTGCACATTATCCACTGTTAAGGGGGACAGTAAAGGGCCTTCTTTGCCCAAGCCAGCTGATTGCCTTTCCTTCCACAGCCAAATGATACTGAGACAGCAAGTGACAGGCATCATAAAAAAATGAAAAAAAAAAAACAACAGTTCTGCGGATGGGGTGAAATCTGAACTGGAGAGGGGGAGTGAGCTGCAGGGGCAAAGGGAGGGAGTCCTGTGATCCCACCCTGACTGATACCCCAGGTCTGAGGCCTCCCCTAGTTCCCTAGGCCCCACCCAAGGCCCCACTTTTGCTTGTTCAGAGCCCCTCTTGCAGCCCCTCTTCAGGGCCCTGAGGCCCTCTCCATGACACCTGGGGAGCAGAGAGTGAGGGGTGCAAGTCCCAGTTTCCATGCGGCAGTGTGGCTTTGGGCTCCCTGAGCTGGGAACCAGGAGGCTCTTCTGGGAGGGGAGCTTAATCCACAGGTTTGTTGGTCTGTTGCCCAGGGTAGGCACAAGGCAGGGGTGATAATTAATATAATAGCACAGGGCGGAAATCACAAGCTTTGGACACTGCTGTTTGGCCTGGCCTAACCTTGCTTCTCTCCCCTCACTCTGGCAGGGTCCTCACCCCCCTCCCCCCAGCAAGGGCTCATTGCTGCCTTTGTTCACTCAGTTGCTCTGGGGGAGGAAGAGCCCCAGCCACTGGGCTGATTGGAGAAAAATGACTTTAGTAAAAACAAGAGGAAGCTAGGTGCAGGCTAGCACTCTAGCACTTTGGAGGCTGAGGCAGGAGAACCACAGAGTTTGAGGCCAGCCTGGGTTACATAGCAAGACTGGGTCTCAAAAATAAACAAATGAATGAGGTGGAGGAAGGGGTGTGTGTAGGTCCCAGTTCTGTGGCTTATGAGCACACTCCGCTCAGGGGACCCCAGTTTGCCCTCCTATGCAGTAGAGGTGTCGCTTGCTTGCTCCCTGTTGGATCTCTTCAGAAACCTGCTTGTTAAACCTCTGCCAGGCAGGTGAGGACCCACTGACTCCTCTTAACCTCTTGACCTCATTCACAGATGGGGAAACTGAGGCACAGGGTGGCAAAGGAACCTGTTCAGCACCACCAGCCAGCAGGCGGCAGGCCCTGAACCCACACCACCCCCTCGCAATAGGCCTGGATGCCCTCTGCAGGCTTCTCCCACCAGACAGGCTGATCGGAGCGGCAGGGCTGCCAGTGGCTCTGTGTCATGTGCAGCTGTGTCCCTGCTACCTCAGTTCGAGTCCCAGCATGCTGTGCCCTCCCCTGACTCAGTTTCCCTCTTGTGCCAGTATGCCCCTTCCGGCTGGGGTCATAGTGCCTGGTGGGGTGGGGGGTGAGGGCTGTGGGTCAGAATGCTGGGAGGATACAGGGCGGCCCGACTGCAGCCAGGGTTGGCTGCACTTGCGTGTGTCGTCTGGCTGCAGAGCCTTGGGCTGGCTCCAGCAGGGTGCCAGGAGGGTGCCCGTCCTGCCCCATCATTCTCCTAGTGCCTGGCCCTTCCCAGGGACTCTGCATCCCCTGCTTTGAACTCCGGCTGGGGGAGCAACAAGACGGGCCAGGGTAGAGCTGGTGATGGCCAGGGCCAGGTTGTGAAGGCACAGTGGCTGCCAGGCACACACGCTGTCTGCTTGCTCCACTCCTATGTGGAGTCGCTGCTGTGCTGCGAGGACCCCTGCAGGTCCCAGTGGAGACTTTATCTTGCCTGTGGTGCCAGGATGCCACAGGCAGGGTGGGCTGTGCCCACTGCTCCTGGGCTTCCGGCCAACCAGAACCCTCACACGGGAAATGGCTGAGGCCAGAAGGCTCTAGGCAGGCTTCCTGGAGGAGGAGGCAGAGGTGGGAGGGAAGGACGTGGAAGCCCTGGTCTGGGAAATGGAATGTGCGCTTTATTCTGGGGACAACAGGCACGATGAGTAGTTTGGGGGGGGGAGTTTAATTATTTTTTTTAGTTATTTTTTCTTTTTTGGTGTTTTGAGATAAGATCTTGTTATGTAGTTTCAGGTTGACCTTGAACTCACTCTGTAGCCCAGGCTGTTGTCAAAGTCCCAGCCATCTTCCTGTCTCAGTTTCCCAAGAGCTGGGGTTAGAGCTGCTTGCTGAGCTTGTTGAGTGTCTCTTTTTGACGGATGGTGTCAGGATCTGTGGAGCACATTAAGTCTGGGATGGTCTGACAGGGAGGTGACAGAGGTGGCAGGCATGGTGTAAGGACTTGGGTGTCACCCCTTCCTGGGACACAGGTGGGGACGATGCAGTCCCACTCTGTGCCACCTGCAAACCTAGCTGTGTCTTCTGAACATGTCCCCAGGGGCAGAGGGTGCTGTGACACTTAGGAGAAGCTGGTGGGCAGGCAGGAGGGCCTGGAGGGCCCGGGGTGCTGGGTTTGTCAGAGGGCCATCCCAGCCCCTGGCCTTGCTGCCGCGCATTGATTTATAAACATTTACTGCACCTGGAAGGGTCAGATGCCTAGAACATATAAAACATCATTGCAATGCAGCTACAAAATGACAAGCAAATTTACGAAAGAGCAAAGAAGTGGGTAGACGTTTCTCAAAGGAGATGAGCAAGTGGCCCGCAGGCCCGCGCAAACAAGCCCTGCGTCAGTCTTCATTAGGGAAATGCATATCAAAACTCAGATCGCACCTTACACCCACGGCCATTGACAGCCGGGAGAAGCTAAGGCGGTGGGTGACGGGGAGACTGTGAGACTCGGGCGGTCACACGCTGTGGGGGGAACACGAAGCCAGGCTGCCAGCATGGAGAGCAGCCTGGTGATTCCGCAGAAGGACTCCACGGAAGTCACCCTGCCACCGTGCCACCCGGCAGTCCTGCTCCTGGGAATCTTGAAAAGAGCACAGAGCTGTCACTCCAGGAAACATGCATACAGTGACAGTTACTACTGCAGCCTGCAGCAGGGTGTGGCCTGTTCACACACTGGGTCCGGGCTTGGCCATGACGGGAGCACAGCACAGTGTGGGTGGCCCCTGACGCCTGCTCAGTGACAAGACGCACAGGGCAGGGAAACCCAGAGACAGGAAGGGGACTCAGGTGCTTGGGGTTGGGAGGGATGGGTGACTGTTCACAGGTACAGGGCTTCTTGGGGTGAGGATTGTCACAACAGGGACAGTGGCTGGGGCCGCTGGGGCCTGCCGTCCAGCTGCTTGGGGGCGGCAGTCATGAAGTGCTTGCCTAGCACAAGTGAGGCCCTGGATCAGAGCCCCAGTGCCACACACATAAAAAAATTAAAAAACAGAGTACAGCAAATTGATAATTTAAAAATGGTTAATTTTATTTTATGTGGATTCTACTGGGAATAAAAGCTCCTGAGCTAAATACATATATCAATTTGTGCCTTACTATATATAAAACAATCATTATTAAAGAGATTTGACAGAATCCTCCCAGAGCCATCTCACTGCATGCATCATTAATGATTGCAGCAAAACAGCTTTCCAATCCTCCTCCCATCCTCCCCATCCTCCTTCCATCATCTCTATCCTCTCCCCAACATCCCTCATCCTCCTCCCATCCTCCCC
>PVKA01020453.1:16305-40430 GCA_004027165.1 Ctenomys sociabilis | reverse complement strand
AAAAAAAAAAAAAAGAATCCGTGATGTGAAAAAAATACAAAAAATGGACTTAAAATAGGCTGGGTGTATTTTCTCATTTGTCACACTCATATGAACTTGTCCGACACTAAACTGGTACAAAGTAATCAAGAAATGTTACTGAAATCAACTCAACCAATGCATCTTTTATAACCAGGTCCTCACCCAAACTACTTTTTCTGCTTCTATGCCCTGACAGATGTGTCGCTAAGTTCTTTTGGAGAAACTACACACACACACACACACACACACACACACACACACACAAAGTTGGTACCAATTTAAATTAACACTCTCACTTGTACATTAAATAACCAATACTCCTTTTCTTTTGGCAGAACCAGGGACTGAACTCAGGCCCTTGCACTTGCCAGGGAAGCGCTTATTCCACTGAGCCCCTCTAGGATTTAGACACACAGATAATCTTATTTCACAAAGGAAACTGAAGCTATGAAATGTTAACTCCCCCAGCTTCCTATCTCTTTTATCTATACACTGATTTATAACATCAGCCATTTTTGTTCTCAGGGGAAGAGATCTCTCCAAAGGCAAAATTTTCTACCTATGCTGATTAACATCCCCTCCTGTTTTCACACGTCCTTCCAAGTATTCTCTCTTGCTTTTTCCAACTCCTTCTAACTTACTTTCTTTCCCTAAGCCAGTGGAAGCATATTTATCTTCCATCTTAAAACTTTGTTCTTCAGAGTCTAGCTTCCAGAACAAAATAAAACAACAAAGGCTAGCTTCCTGAAAGAGTGGATCTATTTACTCATTGTACCCCTCTAGCTGGATTCCAATTTCTGACCCCACTAAAACATTTGCTAGTTCAGGTCGTCAGGGACCTGCTAATCACCAAATCCCAAGATTCTCATCTGGCCAGATATGGTGGTGCATGCTGGTAATTCTGGCACTTGGGAAACTGAAGCAGAAGGATCATCTCCAGTTGGAAGCCTGCCTGGTCTATATAGTGAGTTCAAGGCCAGTTTGAACTATACAAAGAGAGCTTGTCTCAAAAATATTTTTTTGGGTCAGGTCTGATTTTACTTCTCCATAGTATATTTCTCTTTCTTGCTTCCTTATTTGTTCTTTTTGGTACTGAGCATTGAACCCAAAGCCTTTGCATTGGGCTGTATCCCAAGGCCTTTTAAAAATTGAGACAAGGTCTTGCTAAGTCACTGAGCTGTCCAACCTGAGCTTCAACTTGTGATCCTACTGCTTCAGGTTCTCACAGTGGTGGGAAGCCAGACATATGCCACCATATCTGAATTCTTTCTTTTTTTTTTTTAAGTCTTTTTGAGACAGGGTCTCACTATGCAGTTCAGGATGGCCTTAAGCTCACTTTGTAGCTCAAGCTGGTCTTGAACTCACAACAATCCTCCTGCCTCAGCCTCCCAAGTGCTGGGATTACAGGCATGCGCCACCATGCCTGGCCCTGAATTCTTTCTTATAAAACCTCTTCCTTAATTTAAGAAATCCCACTGTTTAGTACTGCATTTTTGATAGTCCCTAAATCTTGGTCTTCACCACAATTCTGTCCTCTATGCTTTTCTGACTATACACATGCCTTCTGAACAATCTGACCGATTCTCAAAATCTTATAAATCCCTTTTAGACAGGGTCTTACTATAGCCCACATTGGCTTCCCCCTGCCTGTCCTCAGAGTGTTGGGATTACAGGCATGTGATATCATGCATGGCTTTTTCTGTTTCAAAACACATACTTCAAACTCACATGCTTCCAACCAAACACAGCCATTTCCTCAACCTTCCCAGTGAGTAATATACCATTTGGTCACCTAAATCAGAAACCTAAGCTCTATCTGTTCTTACTTTCTTTTGTCCAGTCATTAAGACATACCTCATTCTATCCCTAACACAGGTGCCCTGGTTGTTTAGGTTTCTATCAACTCCTGTCATTAACTCCTCTCTGCCAACATTCATTCTGCTGCCAGAGAAATCACTCTAAAATGAGCATCTGATCCTCAGTTTAGAATCATTATATATATTCCCTTAACTCCAGCCATGTAGTTACCTGTCAGCCCATGAATGCTACATGCTATTGAACATTTTGTTCCTTTTGACTAGTACGTCTTCCCACTCTAACCCCCTATGACTATCTGGTATATTCCTCCCTATTCTTCATGCTCTTATATTTATTTTCGTCTTTTTCAGACAGGGTTTCACTACACAGTTCATGCTGGCCTTGAACTCACTTTGTAGCCGAGGCTGGCCTCTGGTCCTCCTGCCTCAGCCTTCTGAGTGCTAGATTTCCAGAGTGTGCCACCACACCCAGCCTCTATCTTTCAAAACTCTCCTCTGTGAAACATTACTAGAACCCTGTAAATAACTGTTGTAATGATCACTTTTATTATTTTTTTATGTAATTGGTTGTTACAGGGTGCAGACTCATGGTGATCCTCCTGTTTTCAGCCTTCCCAGTGCTAGGATTATAGGCATTTGCCACTATACCCAGACTTGGGCAGCATGTGGAATGGCCTGTGTGCAGCATATGGTGTGAGGTGGAACTACAGTCCCTTCACTTGCCTAAGCTTACCTAAGCTGGCACTTTAGTCTGATGACCTATCTTGCTGGCCAGATCATTTTTATTAAGCTTATCTATTTACATATTTCTCTCTCATTCTAGGCCTTACATGCTTTGCAATCAGGAAATATATTTCATTTCTGTATTATCATGTGGCAGACTGCTTGATAAAAATAAGTGATTTAATAAATGTTGACATGAATATCACATATCCATCCAGTCTCCCAATCAACATTTCTTCCTCAAAGTCACCTTCTATTCTTCCTCCTTCCCCCTCCAAATGCCAATGGGTCACCAATCTTACTACCTCTACAGATGTCTCAAATCTATCCCTCTCCTCCTTAACCCAATGTCACAGCCCTCCTTCAGGTTCCACTCCCCCATACTTGAACTACATTTGCTCCCCTCCAAACCATTCTCCACACTACTGCTGGAATTTAATAGTTTATTACAAAAATACATACTTATAAAAAAATGTAAATACAGAGTTAAAACACAGTACCCACCAGAATACATACAACCATACAAACTGTCTGTCTATTCTCATTCCCTGGATGTTGTCATTGTGAACAAGTTATAACAAGTGTACATCCTTACAGACCCTTTTTTTTAAATATACAGGTATAAACACACATAAAAAATGCACAAGTGTTTTCTTTTACAAAAACAGGCTCATACATGTCTGCCACATGCTTCAGTTTGTTTCATTACATACAGAAAATTTCTAAGACACAAATCTGATTATAGTACTCTTCTAGATTTCATGTTCTTTTTTTGTCTTTTTTTTTTTTTTTTTTTTGAGACAGGGTCTCACTATGCAGTTCAGGCTGGCCTTAAGCTCACTTTGTAGCTCAGGGTGGTCTTGAACTCACAACAACCCTCCTGTCTCAGCCTCCCAAGTGCTGGGATTACAGGCCTGCACCACCACGCCTGGCTCTAGATTTCATGTTCTGTAATATAAAATTCATTCATTTAGTATCAGACAAAGCTTTTGAATATATTCTTCCTGCCCATCTGAGCCTCACCTCTAGCCATTCTAGTATTAAAAGAAAACTGGAAAATAAACTACCTAAATACTTTTTGAAACAAGGCTGATACAAATAAACAAACCAGGAACACACTGCCATTTCTAGATTTTGGCTTTTTGACTTCATATTAATGTTTACGTAGACCTTTCCATCTGGCAAGTTATTTCTTCAGTAGTCAGCTCTAGGAAGACATTCCTGACGTTTTTCAAATGTGATGACTCCTCTATTTTCCCTTGTACTTTATAGCTGGCTCCTTAACTGCACTTATCTCACAGTACTTAATGATTTACCACCATGTTTGAGATCCCACCCACCCATCCCTGCTTGTTGGTGATGTCTTTGAATAAAAGAGATGTGCCTTATTTACCTTTGCATTCAAAGGATCTGATCATGGAACACAAGTGCTTATCATGGAACACGTATTTAATAACATGACTGCTGAGAATTCTATGATTCTAGAGAAATTCATTGAGTACCTACTTTGCACAGAACCATATCCTAAGCATAAAAAGAAACAGAAGGCATAGTCTTTGTCCTAAGGAACTTACCATTTTGCTACCATTCCCCATGGGGAAGGACATAGAACACATGGCAACATATCATTTCTAAAACACAGGCTGTTTCAAAGGTTTATAGTTAACTTGCCTCAAATCCATTTAGGAACAAGGCATTGTATAACTAAATATTAAAGTTGGGGCTAGGGAGATGGCTCAGTGGAATAAGTGCTTCCCTGGCAAGTGCAAGGGCCTGAGTTCAATCCCTGGTTCTGCCAAAAAATAAAGTTAATGGACAGTTTGTAACTGTCCAACAGTTTTTTTTTTTTTTTTTTTTTTTTGGTCTTTTTGAGACAGGGTCTCACTATGCAGTTCAGGCTGGCCTTAAGCTCACTTTGTAGCTCAGGCTGGTCTCGAACTCACAACAATCCTCCTGCCTCAGCCTCCCGAATGCTGGGATTACAGGCCTGAGCCACCACGCCTGGCTTGTCCAACAGTTTTAAGTGTGGCACAGATCCCGTTTTGGAATCCAATTCTCTGTCCCATCAAAAGTGTTCTCACTTACTCCAGCATGCAAATTAGAAAACTGAAATAATATCATGCTTAGAAAACTTTTAATGTACCAAGAGGATAAAAGTCATTAGTCTTTTTACAAATTCTCTTTCGCCAAGGAAAAAGTATACCAAGAGCAATAAATGAAGTTAAATGACAATACTGGAGAAGAGTGATGTTCTGTGTAAGGGAAATGGGTAGCTACTATACTTTTTTTTTGGTCTGTTTGATTGAGACTGGTTCTCACTATTCAGTTCAGGATGGCCTTGAGCTCACTTTGTAGCCCAGACTGGTCTCAAACTCAAAATGATCCTCCTGCCTCAGCATCCCAAGCACTGGGATTACAGACATGTGCCACCATAGCCAGCCATAGCTTGGTTTTAAATCAAAGAGTGACATTGCCCCAAGATCAATTATTATAATAAAGGCGATTTCAGGATCAGACACTGTATAAACAAATTGGGGAAAAGTGAAGCACTTAGATTGGAGAACCGGAAAAGCTGACGAAGGAGGCCCAAAGGAAGCCTCATTCATCAGAGTCCAAGTCACTTTCTCCAGCAATGGAGTGGAAATCCTCACTGTCCTCCTCGTCCTCTGACAGGTGGACCTGGCTTAGTACACTTGGCCCAGAGCGCTGCTCTTCCTCATCTTCTTCCTCCTCTGATACCTCATACCCACCGATGCTGCTGAAGCTTGTGTCTTGTGTGTTCGACTTGGGATCAGGCTCCTCATAGCTCCCATAACTGAGAAGAGAAACATGTCATCTCAAGCTGACCATTCCTATTCTCAGTTGTCACCAAGGGACCAGCCCATCTCACCTCCCCTGGACTGACAGATTCTGTCTACACTGTTCTACATGTCCCAGAGAGAAAAAGTATCCTTTTCAAAAATATCAACTTGCTAACTTCATATACACAAGCCATGAAAGAAAGTCACTTACACCTGAACAACACACTGCTAGCTAATATGACCACAAATGCGGAGAGCCTCATGATTTCATCTATCTCTATTATTCACCTATGTATCCAAAATTAATTAACAGTACTGAAGAGCCTCTCTTCAATGTATTCTGTTTCTATCTCCTCCTTTCATCCCTACTCTGCTTGCCTTTGGCTTAGTCCTTCGTTATTTGTTTCTACACTACTGAAATAACACTTGCTGCCTTCAGTGTTGCTCTCCTCCAATTAATTCTTCCCACTTCTGCCAGAGTGCTCTTTAATTTTATTTTTAATTTCACACAAATAATGCATGTTTACTAGTTTAAAAATCAAAACATATACCAGAAAAAAAGAAAAAAGGAATTCCACCATCCAGAGATAATCTTTTGGTATATCATCTTCTAATTTTCTATGCATTTTAGATGCTGTTTTTATACTTTTTTACTTATAAATAACATACTCTATATGTTCTTCAGAATATCCTGCCATTTTCATTAATGATTATAATGAACATCACTCTGTGTCAATAAACATATGCCTATAGCATAATTTTTTTTTTTTTCGGAACCAGGGATTGAACTCAGGCTCTTGTGCTTGCCAGGGAAACGCTTATTCTACTGAGCCATCTCCCTGGCCCCATAATTTTAATAGCTGCATGATATTTATTCTGGTATGGGGCTATAACATGATTTAACAGTCTCACACTAAGACATTTAAGTTGACTCCAATTTTTCCACTATGAGAAACAATGTGATAAACTTCCTTATATAAATATCTTACAGAAGGTGCTTTTAGTCCCATAGAACAATTTCCTAGATTGGAATTTTGTAGCCAAAAGGGATGCACATTGGAATTTCCTTTTATTTATGGTGATAAATTGCTAAACTTCTTTTCTACTCATTCTATTTCATCAATTTGCTTTTTCTTCATGCATTTCCAACATTGGGCATTATTATTAATTTTAATCTTTACCATTCTGATAGGTTAAAAAAAAAAACTATTTTACTGTTTCACTGCATTTCTTTGACTATTAGGAAGTTATAGTTTAGATATACTTATTGGCCACTTATAAATTAGTTCATGTCTTTTGTCCACTTTTCTTTGGTGTACACAGTAATCTTCCCTGCTCTTTTTTGTGGTTGTTTTTTAGACAGGGTCTTGCTGTATAGTTCAGGCTGTCCTTTAGCTCACTATGCAGTCCAAGCTGGCCTCAAACTCACAACAATCCTCTTTCCTAACCCTCCCAAGCAGTGAGATTACAGGTGTATGCCACTATGCCCAGTTACACAGAGTAATCTTTCAGGGGAGGTTTATTTCTTTACTTTGTTTAGGGGAGAGAGAATAATCTAAGCTGTAAATTAGATCACACTGTTCTCATTCAATGCCTGCCCCAAATTTACAGGTCCTTCAAAAAATTTGGTCCTTACCTACCTCTTTCAATCACTTTTTAAGATTTTTCAAATCATTTCTGTCTCATGGATCATGGATCTTATGTGGATCAATCAAAAGTGACAGCCACACTAAGTTACTTCCAGTCTCAAAAGTGCCTCACACCTCTGGGTCTTCATGCATGTTGTTCCTGGTCTTTGGAATGTACTTTGCTTTCTTCTTCATCTAGTTAACTACTATTTATGTTCAGATCGGTTAGAAAGCCAGCTATGTTACTTAGCCATCTCCAAGTCCCAGAAAATTGTGAATGCCTGCCTTTTTATGTTTTGTAGTGATTGCCTGTCTACCTGTTTTAGATTTCTTGCTAGACTGAACTCCTTAAAAGGAAGGAATCATGTCTTAATTGTTTTATATTTATATTTATTTATTTTGAATTTTGGGAAGGGTCTACAGGGTGTTCAGGGTCTCACTACTAGATCAAACTTGTAGTGATCCACCTGTTTACAGCCTCCCAAAAGCTGGGATTACAGGTGTGTGCCACCATGCCCAGTCTTGTTTTATATTTCTAAATAAAACTTTATATCTGCTTGATGGATAGATGTACCATATATACATTAAAACCAACATTCACAAAGCCAAATTCATTTTTCCTTCTTTTTCTACCCCATCTAGTACCTATTCTTCCTATTTTCTCAATTCATTTGACTATTTCCTAAACTGAATTATATACTTTTTAAATAAGTAAATATGTCCCTCCATTTCACCCACTTTCCGGACAGATTCCTGTTTATATCTTTATCATCTGTACCACTAGTTAACACACAAAGTTGATGTTATTTCCCTTTCCTTAAAGTGATTATTCCTATTATCTACAGGACAAACTCCAAATATCCTAAGTGTGCTACTTAAGGTTCTCTGCAATATAATCCTTTGCTAGATTTCGGATCTCAAATCTCCAACAGTGTCACTTTGCTGTGGCTGTGGAACATGTTTCATGTTATATTTTTGTGCTTTTCAACATACTGTTTCATCTACTCATGTGAAGCCATAATGTCTACTTAGTATACTCCTATTCAGGCTTTCAGGCCCAGTTCAAATGTTTCCTTTTCTGTGAAAGTTACCTGATTACTTCAAGCAAAGTGAGATGGTCCTTCCTCATTGGTACCTTGGAACTTTGTATTTACTTATGCTTTAGTATTTATCCAATTGTAATGATTTGTGTCAAGAGAGCTCCTCAAGGACAGGATAGATGTTGCTTCTCTGTATATGCCCAGGGCCTAGCATCATGCCTGGACCTAGTAGGTGCTCAGAAAACGTTTGATGATTAAAGCAATCTGATGCTAAGCCCTTTGACATCGTACCTGGGCATCAATGCCACAGCCCTGCAGCATGTTGTTGCCAATTACCTGATGTTGCTATCCTCCAAACCATGGGAAGTTTCCGCACCGTCTCCCTCATAGGACATCATGCTTTCTTCATTGTCCATGCCCATCCTTGTGTTCTCCTGTAGTACACGGGGCTGCTTTGGTCTTATACCACCAGATCCTACATCAGAGTCACTTCCACTTTCACTTAGCTGAATAGCTGTAAAAACCAGAATCTGATTAAGAGAGAAACTTAACAAAAGGAGAGAGGCTTGGCAGAATTAACTCTTGTGTTCTGTGTTTCTACTTTTTAACCAGGTTATCACTATAATTCAGGCTGGACTTAAACTCATGGTGATCCTCCCATCTCAGCCTCCTTAATGCCTAGATTACAGGTGTGCATGGCCACACCCAGAAAATTAACACTATTTTGAGACAGCATCTCACTACCTAGTTCAGGCTGGCCTTGAACTCATCTACATAGCCCAGGTTGGCCTCAAAGTCTGTGATCTGCCTGCCTTAGCCTCTTAAAAGTATTGGAATTGCAGGCATGTGCCATGGTGCCCAAACAGAATCATCTTTAGATTTGTCTTCCAAAAATAGTCTGCTCACATATTTACACAGACATCTTGCCTGTATCCTACACTTCTGAAACTTTTCTTATAAACTGTATAGAGTCAATAATGGCAAAATCTAATGGAATCCAAATAACAAATTCTCTTCTCCATCTCAGTCTAACTTATGTTTTCTCTCATCTTCAATATTCCCCTTCCCCATTAGTCTATAAGTATCTCCAAACAGGATCCTTTTCCTCACTTTTTCTTTCCTATTGCCATTCACACACTTGTTCTCTTCTTTAGCAAGTATCCAAATCTAAGTTCCTACTTTGGCATTGCCTTTTCACCATCATCTTTTGTACCTCCTGTATTGTTTTTTTACTTCCTCCTAAAGCTCAGTACTTTCAGATGTATTAATGGGAATTGAATGAAAAAGGCATCTTCTGGTAACATATATGGCCAAGAGTTTCCTATCCAGTCCGAGGAATCTATAATGAACTACATAGGACAGGAGAAAAGAAGACTTACCAGAGAAAGGATTATCTCCTTCTTCATCACTTCCAGCATCATCTTCATCATCTTCTCCTTCAGACATAAGCAAATCCTCATATAAAACACTGGCCTGAGGTTGTTGTATAGTTCCTTCCTCTTCGTCTCCAAGATCACCATCTCCATCTTCACCTTCCTGCATGAGAACAGATAGGGGTCAAAGTTCTATCAACTAACCAAGTAAGAGACTAGAAGCTGCCACCACTAACTAGCTCCACGCCCCCACCCCAGCTGCCTCACAAGAAATCAAGTAACTTTAGTAAACAGATTTGCTTAGCTGATCCCAAAAATTAAAGTCAGATTGAGGCTCACTATGGAGATCCTCTGATACCACATCTGGATTTGGCCTGCCCTATACTGTTGAGGTTCCTATTGCATAAAGGTATAACATAATCATAAGCTTTCTGTAAGCATACTCACTGGGGCTGGAGTCTTAGGTTTCCCATCCTCCTCATCATACCCTTCAATATCTACATCAGAGTCTTCCTTTCCCAGCCTACCTCCGCCCTGGCACATCTGAGTAAGGAACACAAATAGCACATCATTGAGGGATGTGCCTGTAGAAGTAGTTAACCAAAGGTTCTTTACCCAGGACAGATGCTCCTCCCTAATATCACAGCCAACTCTAGTGGGGGTTGTTTTACACAGCTCAAGTCATATGCATTTTCCCCCAGTCAGTCTATAGAAATCAAGGCCAGGGTTAAGAAAAACAAAGAACAGGCAGATCCTTGGACTACTCTTACTATATCACAAGGATATATTTCCTTTTTTGTTTTGCTGAGACAAGGTCTCCCTATGCAGTTCAGGCTGGCCTTGAACTCAGTTTGTAGCCCAGACTGGCCTCAATCTCACAACTATCTTCCTGCCTTAGCTGCCTACTGCTGGGATTATAGGTATGCACCATCATGCCTGGATTAAAAGGATATATATTCCTTTCTAACCCAAGCTTTAGTTATAGCTTGTGTTGGATTCTTTCAGGTAGAAAACTTTCTTGGGTTTTTCACTTCTTGGAACTGTTACATTTTTCAGAGTCCCAGTGAAGAGACAAGAAAGATAAAAGAAGCCTTTAACTTTAAAGACATGGAGAGAATCCCAGGGAAGATGGGGAGAATCTTCTGACCTAAGACAAGAAATTTTATGGACTTTTGATAGGAGTGAGTTTGAGGGGCAGTTTAAAGGAGTTGATTGGGGTCTCCCCTGTGTGCACAGGAAAAGTGAGAGGAAATTGTATCCAGGACTGGGTTGGGGAAGGGGCAAATACTCACTGGGAAGATAAGCTGTTGTTTGAAGGGTTTAGCCATGTTAAATGACCACCATAATAATTCAGCGATTCATATACTATGGCCAGAAACTTTCAAGGACCTTAACTAAGAACAGCGATAGGATTTTAGATTTCAGACTAGGAGTCTTGATACCTCTTTAAAAAGGCCAATTTAAAAATTTAATCATGTGAGATTTCAATTTGGATTGCAACTGAAAGCAGCCAGCCCATTTTTTCTTTGGTGGAACTAGGGATTGAACTCAGGCCCTTGCACTTGCCAGGGAAGCGCTTACTCCACTGAGCAATCTCCCCAGCCCCAGGCCCATTATTTTTACCTCAAACTCTGAATGTAGTTTTGTTTTTTCTAGTTACCTGTTAGGACACTCTGATGCCTCATATACTTGTATTCACTTGCACTTTCCCTTCAAGTTCTGTTGTGCTTTAACTACACCCACATGGAGAGAGAGGACTATGCGTCATGTGACTTGCCAACCTTTACCCCCTGCCACCTGAAATCACATTTCTAAGTCTTCATTCCCAAGGCCAGGGAGCCCAGACATCCTTGGTGTATACCCTACATCACTTCCACCACTCCTTAAACCTTCACCCTCCAGGCATACTACTAATTTCACAAACAAAAAACAAGATCCTACCTGTGTTACCTGCTTTTCTGGAGTAGCAGTGGGAATATCCAAGACAGACATATTGCTCTCATCTTGAAATACTGAAACATCTCGAGACATACTGAGGGATGTATTGTTATCATACAAATCAGGAGGCTGTGGCACAAAATGTAAAATTTAGCTTCTACCAAGGGAAGGAAAAATACAGAGAATTCCCCTTTAGAGCATTCACTGTAGGAAAAGGTCATGCACAGTAATCCATTTAAAGAGAAAACATAAGTCTGGCACAACTTTATGCAAATGGTTTTTCTGAAATCTTACAAATGTTACCTATACTACTAGAAAAAAATATATTTACGTAGGGAGAGAGGAGCATGAGTGAGCAAGCGAATGTACTAGAGTGAACCTAAAGCAGAAATACATCAAAACTAAGGGACTATTTTATACTCTCTAAAAAGTAACATACTTTATTCTAAGTCTTGTCTTATTTTTAGGCCCAGGGTTTGATACCAGTGCTACTTTGAATGTCTGATTTAGAGACATTTAAGAGGAAATAGAATGAAGTAATTTCAATTCCAATAAGAAAATTTTATTGGAATTGACAATTTATGAACTCATCAGAGGCTGATATAAAAGAGCAGGATGAAAAACCATAGATTTTGAAATAAACTGGCCTGAGTTTGAGTTCCAGCTCCACCATTTATAAACTGAGTGACTTTAACAAATTTCTTAATCTCTCTAACCCCTTGATTTCCTCAAGTGTAAAACAGGGTCATGAGGTTGAGTATTATGAGACCCATAGTACTCAACAAATTATAGATCCCTTTCTTTTTTATTCTTGGTGGAACCAGGGATTGAACTCAGGTTCTTACGCTTGCCAGAGAAGCGCTTATTCCACTAAGCCATCTCCTCAGCCCCCAAATCCTTTTCTTCATCTCTCCCCTTAAAAAAGGATCATTTAACAAATGGATCAGTCAATGACAGGAGGGACCAGGAAAAATGCTCATAACAAAGTGAAAAGAGGGCTGGGGAGATGGCTAAGTGGAATAAGCACTTCCCTGGCAAGTGCAAGGGCCTGAGTTCAATCCCCCAGTTCTGCCAAAAAAAAAAAAATTGTGGCTGGGGAGATGGCTCAGTAGAATAAGTGCTTCCCTGGCAAGCAAAAGGGCCTGAGTTCAATCCCTAGTTCTACCAAAAAAAAAAAAAAAAAAAAAGTGAAAAGAGCAAGATATAAAACCACATTGATCAATTTCATTTTATTTATTCATTCATTTAGGTGATATTGGGGATTGTGCCCAGGGTCTTTGAACTGAGCTATACCCCCAGACTTCTTATTTTGAGGTTTTGCTAAGTGACTAAATTGCTCAAGGCTGGGGCTGAACTTGTGATTTTCCTGCCTCAGCTTCCTTGAGTGCTGGTATTATAGACATGTAAACACATGCCTAGCTGAGTTTCATTTTAATTATTTCTTAAACTTTTTTTGTATTTTAGTAAGGGTCTACAGGGCCTCACTACATAGATCAGACTCATAGTGATCTGCCTCTTTTCAACCTCCCAAGAGCTGGGATTACAGGCATGTACCACCATGCCCAGTCTCAATCACTGTCTCAGAATGCCCCAGGGGCAGAGCCAGACAGCACACTGGGGATCGAACCCAAACTGGCCGCTGCTGCATCTGCCTAAGCAGGTGCTGAGTTTCATTTTATTTATTTATTTAGTATTTTAGGATTGGTTTACAGGGTCTTACTGCTTAGATCAGACTCACAGTGATCCTCCTGTTTACAGCCTCCCAAGTGCTGGGATTATAGGCATGTGTCACCACACCCAGTCTCAATCTCCTTCTCAGCAAGCCCTGGGGACAGGGCTAGCATGGCAGGCCCAGGGATCAAGCTCCCTCCTGGCTCCTGCTCTGCCTAACAGGCATTTTAATCTGCTGGAACCGGGTACTGAACTCAGGCCCTTGCACTTGCCAGGCAAGTGCTTATTCTTCTGAGCTATCTCCTTGGCCCCTGGCCCTTTATTTTAAAACTACCTATAAATAGACAAACATGAACCATGCATATTAAAAAAAATTATCCAATGACTGATGTTCTGAGTTATGAAAATGACAGAAATTTATTTTGTTTGAATTTCCAATTTCTCCCAATGAATGTTACTTTTATTAACAGAAAACCCAGATTATGTTATTTTTGTGTTTTTAAAAGTAAGGACTGAAGGGGGTTTTGGAGAAAAGGGTAAAACAATTCAAAACATTAAAGAGCAGATAAACTAGGGTGAAACAGATGGGAACATGAGGAAACCAAATTTTTGTGAATTCTTAAAGTCTAGTATGGAAAGTAAGGACTGTGTGGGAAAACTGTGAAGTAGGCAATTTTAATATAGTACTAAATATATGATGTAATATAAACTAGGTAGAAAGCCAAGTGAAAATACTATTTTGAAGTCATAAATAAGGTATTACTGTCATGTTTCTATATAAACTTAAGCCGGGCGTGGTGGTGCATGTCTGTAATCCTAGCACTCCAGAGGCTGAGGCAGGAGGATTATTGTGAGTTCGAGACTAGCCTGAGCTACAAAGTGAGCTTACGGCCAGCCTGAACTGCATAGTGAGACCCTGTCTCAAAAAGACCTAAAAAATACAAAAAAACAAAACAAAAAAAATTATATATATATATATATATATATATACTCAAATTGTATTATGACAGGTTAAACTTACCCTAACTTTTCTAATAGTTTTGATAGTAATGAGCAAAAAAGTCATTGTGTATGTCCTCAATGAGACACAGAAACAGTAATAATATAACAGAGATCAGACAGACTGCATTGTAAATTCTAAGTGAAACCCGGGTAGAATAAGAATCAATGAGGTAGTGAGGTGGGTTTTTTTTTTTTTTTTTTTCCTTGAAACTGGGTTTCGCTATGCAGCTTGGGCTGGGCTTATGTTCACTTTTGTTGTTGTTGTTGTTGTTGTTGGTCTTTTTGAGACAGGGTTTCACTATGTAGTTCAGGCTGACCTTAAGCTCACTTTGTAGCTCAGGCTGGTCTCGAACTCACAATCCTCCTGTCTCAGCCTCCCAGTGCTGTGATTACAGGCTTGCACCACCACGCCCGGCTCTTGTGTTCACTTTTGTAACCCCCCACTGGTCTCAAACTCCTGGCAATCATCCTGTCTTAATGTCTCAAGTGCTGGGATGATAGGCATGTACCACTATGCCTGGTTCTGGGGCTGAGAAGGTGTGTCCGGGGTTCTGGGGCTGGCCTGGCATGTGGGGCTGGGGACTGAACTCAGGTCTTTGTGTTTGCTAGGTAGGTGCTTATGCCTCTTAGCTGTCTCTCCAGCCTCTGAGGTGGGGTATCTAAAAATGTGTATGTTATGAGTAGAGGTAATGATGAGAAGGTGAATTAAAAAAATGAAGTAGTATTTGTACCTTATTCTATTTAGGAAACATTCTAACTGTACTAAATAACAGCTATTGCTCAGGAAGCAGAACAGGTATTCCTAACCATTTGTAGTAGTATGGGAGGTAGGGAAGAGAGGAAAATAACTTTTGGGCCCAAGGATTTTTAACTCACCACAGCACTAGGCTCAGATTTTTCTAGATCTCAGCAAACCATGTGTAATTCAGGGGCTAGACTCCTCTGGAGAATGATGGCTAATACCCAGACTTTAACTTACCAGAAAATACCTTGTAGAAGCTGTGGGCTTATTAGCAAATAAGGCTTTTATGGGCAACATCACTCACCCAATCCCCCTTGACCCAATTTGCCCACATACTTCAAGCCAAGAGCCTTTCCTTGTTCTGGACCTTGAAGAAGTATCTGAGGGCTCTTTATAACTGGCCCCTCAGTAACCTAGGTTTAGGGATGAAAGAGAGAGTAAAAGACAGACAGGGAAAGTATATAAATGAGACACAGAGACAGTAGTAATATAACAGAGATCAGATAGGCTGCATTGTAAATTCTAAGTGAAACCTGGGTAGAATAAAAAAAAAATCCTGTAGATGTTGGCAGAATTCTTCAAAGACTTGATTAAATTTGAAAGCTTCTCTAAGGATCGTGCAAGCAATTTTAACTCAAGAGACTGAAACAAGTATTTACCAAATTTCTACTATGTGCCAGGAAAATTAACCTGTTTAATGTTTATAACAGCCTTGAAAAGTAGACTTTAGAAAAAAGGAAATTGAGTTAGAGAGGCTAAGTTAATGTCCCAAGATCACAAAGCTAGACAGTGGCAGAGCTAAGAGTCAAACTCAGACCTATTTTGTATCAAACCTCATGTATTTCCCACTCTACCCGCTCTATAGTGTCTCCAGTACAGAAACCAAGAACCAGTTAGTAGTATACTTTTTTTTTTTTTGGCGGAACCAAGGATTGAACTCAGGCCCTTGCACTTGCCAGGGAAGCGCTTATTTCACTGAACCATCTCCCTGGCCCAGTAGTATACTCTTTTAAGTACTATTATTCAAATGCCTTTAAGAATATAGCATAAAAGAAATATTCAAGGTATCGTGCTCACCAGTCTCTCACATGTACATTTAAGAACATTATAAGTATTACCTGTCATTATTTACTAACAGGTGGAGTCAACCTAGGAAAATGAGTGACATCTAAGATACCTCTAAGGGAAGGAGTCACCAGGTATCTGCAAGACACAGGAACAGTAAGGCCCATGCCTATAACTCAACAGCCTATACTCCAGGGGATGTCCTAGAATCCCAAAATTTATAGACAAGATAACCAGAAAAACTCAGAGAATGCCTCTGGATAAAGCAGTCAGAAACCTGGTATTCCTAAATTTCTAAACTAAGGCCCCATCCCACTCATTCAGCCTCTTTCAGATTTAGCAAGGCTACCAAGACCCATGTCCCTCACTCACCTTAGCCTTGAGAAGACAAGAAAGCACACGAAAGGCATATGAAGAGGAACGACAGAGAAGAATGGTATCTCAGTAAACAGATCTGTTAACATGCTCCCAATACCCAAACCAATAAGAAAAATATGAGAAGAGTTCCTAGTCCTTAGACTCACCTGAGGTGTATAAGGACCTGGAGTCATTGGGTCTAGGCTTTCTAATTCTGCCTCCTCCAGAGCTGCTTCTTTAGCTGTACATATATCTTTCTCAAGTTGAGTCAAATGCTCATCATACTGAGAAATAAGGATAATTAATGAATTGATACAATATATATTTTTAAGCTCTTGGAATACAGAAGTAAACAAAACAGGTAAAAACATCCTTGTCTTCATCAAAATTTTATTCTAGTGTCAGGATACAGATCATCAAAATAAATAAAGCAGGAAAAAATCAGGGACTGTGGAGTGAGAGTAGAGTGGGATGGCTCCTCATTAAAAGAACAAAAGGATTCCAGGGAGCTAGAGGCATGGGACCTCCTGCATACTACCTACCTCAGTTAATGTCTGGTAACAGATGTTCACAATCTCCTGAGCAGTCTTAGTATACTGACTTTCAGGCCCTATAAATAAGAAAATGCCATTATTTTTTATTAACTTCAGGTTTAGAATTTACATTGTCACCAGCAGTATTACATTGTATTAAAAAAATTATGCTTCATCTTTAGCTTGGACTTTTTTTTTTTTGGTCTTTTTGAGACAGGGTCTCACTATGAAGTTCAGGCTGGCCTCAAGCTTACTTAGAGCTCAGGCTGGTCTCGAACTCACAACAATCCTCCTGCCTCAGCCTCCCAAGTGCTGGGATTACAGGCATGCGCCACCACGCCCAGCTTTAGCTTGGACTTTCATTCCACTTTTAAAAATGGAAAATTTTAACCGGACACAAAAATGGACTAGTAGAGCTAGGGATGTGGTTCAGTGGTACAAGCACCTGCCTGGCAAGCACAAGGTCTGGAGTTTGATTCCAGTACCCCTGCAAAATAGATTAATAAACTCCCATGTACCCATTAGTCAACTTCAATATTTTAACATATAGCCAATCATGTTTCATTTATACTTCAACTTTCCAAACTATTTTCAAATTATTTTGAATCAAATTCCAGCATCATACATTTCCTACATTATTTAGTATGTGTTGCTAAAAATACTTTTAAACAACACCCCAGCCTTTTATTTATTTTTTTTGAGACAGTTCTGGCTACGCAGTTTAGGCTGGCCTTGAGCTCACAATAATAACCCTCCTGCCTCAGCCTCCTGAGTGCTGGGATTATAGGCATGCGCTTGGTCCTAGCCTTTTTGTTTTGAGACAGGGTCTCACTAATTCTCTAAATTACCCAGGTTGGGCTTGAACTTGTGATCCTGCTGCCTTAGCCTACCAGAGTGCTGAGATCATAGATATGTACCACCACATCCAGACATAAATGTTCTTTACATTTGAGTTCTTTGAATTGTAATCCAAATGAGGCCCATTCATTGCATTTGGCTGATATATCTCCTTAAGACACTTAAATCTGCCTCTTCATATGCCTTCCCTATGAAACAATACTTTAGACATATTCTCCAAATAGCCTTAGTTTCAAAGTTTTAAACTTGATTTGCTTGCAAATCAGTCCAATTTGTTTAGGCCACATAAAAAAGTAGCTCAAACCAGGCATGTCAGCACTTTGGAGGCTGAAGTAGGAGCACCATGAATTCGAGGCCACCCTGGTCTATATACAATGAGTTCAAAGCCAATCTGAACTTTATAGCTAGACCCAAAAAAAAAACAAAACAAAGCAAAAGTTTAGTTCATTTTTATTTTTTAAGAGTTCAGTTTATAACAATGGATTAAGCTGGGCTGGCCAGATAGCTCAGCAGACTAAAGCACCTGTTTAGGCACACAAAATGACTGGGGTTCATCTCTGGTGTGTCTTGCTGGCCCCGCCCCCAGGGATATGCTGAGACTGTGTGTTGGTGCTCGCCTGTAATACCAGCGCTTGGGAGGCTGAAAACAGGAGGATCACTATGAGTCTGTTCAGTGTCATGAGACTCTGTAAACCCTGAACTAAATACATTAAAAATTTTTAAATGGATTAAGCTATATACCTATAGTAGCTATTTGTCTATACTTTTCTCTCTCTCTCTCTCTCTCTCTCTCTCTCTCTCTCTCTCTCTCTCTCTCTTTCTTTCTTTCTTTCTTTCTTTCTTTCTTGTGGAACTGGGGATTGAACTCAGTCCCTTGCACTTGCCAGAAGTGCTTATTGTAATGAGCCATCTCCTCAGCCCCTATATTTTTCCACATGTAAGTTATATCTTAATGAAAAGCTTTTCTACAAATTTGTTACTTAACATTTAACAGCTGGAAGATTTCACATAAAAACCCAAATATCTGGATGCTCTTAAAGTTAAAAGGTGAAAAATAAAAAAGGATTAAGGATGTAACTCAGTAAGAAGAACACAAATTTAACAAGGACAAAATTTAAAAAAACGAAAAGAAAAGATGTGGCAATACAGGGTCAAGCACCAATGTTTTGGAGCTGAGTGGTAACTGGTGTGGGAATAGTTAAGATGCAGAGGCTATTATGTGGGGAAAAAGATTAAATAAGAGTAAATTCCACTTTCCTAGGCCTTAAGGGGTTATTATACAGATAATCAGAATTAAGTTACAAAGAATAGTTTTCTAAATGACAGAGTGCCAAAAAAAAAAAAAAAAAAAAAATCAGTACCAAATAGTTACATAACAAATTCAAATGTCAAAAAGCTAGAGATGGAGAACACACATGTGGAACAGACAGTGGTGGGTGCACGTGTAGGGGGTACAAATACAAAGTACAGAGAATTCTTTTGTGTTGACAGAACAGTTCTAAATCTGGATTGTGGCAGTGATTACACAAACATATGTGGCATTAAAACTACACAGAGGGGCCAGAGATACAGCCCTTCTTATGTTCTGAGACAGTCTTGCTCAGTTGCCCAGGCTGGACTCAAATTTAGGAACCTCTTGCTTTAGCTGAGTGCTAGGATAACAGCTATGCACCATACCTTCAGGTGGACAAAGATTTTTTTTAAACGTAAAAATTAAATGAGGTCTATAGTCTATATATACACAAGAACCAATTTCCTGGTTTTGATACTGAGCTATAGCTACTTAAGATATTATCACTGGAGAAAGTTTAAGTAAAAAGTATACAGAACTCTTTGTACTATTTTTCTGAAATTTCCTAAATATATAATTAGTTCAATAGTTAGGAGTATCAGAATATATTCAGCAACAAAAACACATGCTAGGCATGTTGGAACATGCCTGAAATCTCAACACTTGAGGGGTAAAGGCAGAAAGATTGCTGTGAGTTTGAGGCCTGGCTAAACTACAATGAATCTCAAAAATAAAAAGTAAATTACAGAACAATAACATATGAATGACAGCTTTTATAAGTTTTTAAAACTTATAATTATTAAAACATTTCATATATATACAAAGGAAAGCATTAGGCCTGCAAGATAGCTCAGCAGACTAAGTACCTGCTTAGTCAAGTGCTAGATCAGTTTCATCCCCAGTACCACATGCCACGCTGTCCCTACCCCCCAGTGCACTGAGCCTACCACTGAGTCCAGGTGTGGTGGCGCATGCCTGTAAACCCAACCCTGGGGGCTGAAAACAGGAGGATCACTATGAGCCCAAGATGCATAATGAGACCCTGTACCAAATACATAAAAGAAAGTATTAAGATATATGACAAAAGTCATCTCTAGGAAAGAAATGATAGGAGACAGGAGTGGAAGGGTAGCTTGATGTTTGAACTTTTACTTTCATATTATTTAACCAGGCATATGTTAACAAGGGAGAAGCCCAACTGGGCATATTCCTAAGGGAGTGCCATCTTTTTTTCTCTGAAAATTCCTATAAGTTAATACCCTGTCTCTTCAGTGCTGGAAATAGAATCAATCAGACAAGGTGGGCATCCTTTACTTTATGGCAAGGTATCAACAGCATCATGAAATATCAGAAATGGAATACTCATAACATGATGTCCCAATCATAAACTGCCCAAGTTATCCAGTTACCTCTTTACAATATGTTTGAACATAGGGTAGAATCACTGGAATTCAGAACTCCATATTTCATGGATAATTTAGAGTAAATATGAGGAAGGGGTAGTAATCTGGGCAAAGGGAAACTTGAATAACTAATTTAAATAAGAATATATGTTGGCTTATTTGCAAAGAAAAATTATTTCCAGATATATAGTAAATGTAGCCATAATGAGAAAGATGAAATCATGAGCCTAAAGCAGGACTAGAGATGTTTTATTCTGGTTAATGGCATGTGATTTAAACCTTCATATATTAACATTTATATCTTTACCCCAATCATTGACAAAAAAAGTTCTTAGATATTTATTAGTAGCCAAACTCAGAAAAAGAGGCCTCATAGAATATACTTAGAAACTAGTATTATACTGTGGAAATACTTCAGACATTATACTGAATTTATGAATAATACTGAACCTTTTTATTTATATTCTTTGAACTTAACTGAAACCTTTAGTATTAATTACCAGTTAGAAAAACAAACAGGTACATAGCAGCAATCTTTTTTTTTTCATTTTTTTATGTATTTGGTACAGGGTCTTACTAAGCAGCTCAGAATTGTAATGATCCTCCTGTTTTCAGCCTCCTCAGAGCTGGAATTACAGGCATGCACCGCCGCACCCGGACTTGGCCACCTGGCTCAGTGCGCCCCAGGAGTGCAACTAGCGTGACATGTGGGACCAGATAGGAGCAATCTTTACCTTACCTAAAATTAGCGTTAAAATGTTCAACAGCAACAAAAATTATACAGGAATAAATTAAATGGTGCCTAGAAACTACATAAAGAAAACTAGAAGCTTTTATTAAAAGATGTAAAAGAAAATGTGGATTAATATGTACTAAGTTCCTAAGTGTAAAAATACAATGCTGTAAAATGCTCTTTTTTGGTGGTGCTAGAAGCTGAACCCAGGGCCTTACACATTCAATCTTTTGCTCTATTACTTAGCTACGTGCCAAGATAGGCACTATGCAAATTAACTCATAAGTTAAGCTCCTAGAATTGTATGTATATATGCATGCATTTACTTATTTTGAGACAGCGTCTCACTATGTAGTTCAGGCTGACCTTAAGATCATTATGTAGCCCAGGCTGGCCTCGAACTCACCATAATCTTGCTTTAGCTTCTTGAGTGCTAGAATTACAGGCATGCGCCACCACACCTGGCTTCAGAACTGTATTTAAAGACAAGTTCTAATCTAACAAAAATGATCCTAGAGTTAATTTAGAATAATTATGTGAAGATGGCTAAATTGTAAGGCTTTAGTGATTTAAAAAAGTGATATCATCTGGTGATAACAGCGCTACTTGAGACAAATCAATAAAACAGAATAGAGAAACCTAAGGTAAGATCAAGAATATATAACAATTTATTGTTACTTTTTTTTCCTTTTTGAGATAGTTTTACTATGTAGCCCAGGCTAGCCTCAAACTCATGGTGATCCTCCTGCCTCAGTTTCCCAGGTGTTAGGAATTTTTTTTTTGGCAGAACCGAGGATTGAACTCAGGCCCTTGTGCTTGCCAAGGAAGTGTTTACTAAGCCATCTCTCCAACCCCCAGGTGCTGAGATTACAAGGAAGCACAACTATACTCAGGCTATTTAGTGTATTATAAATGCAGATTCTCAATTAGTAGGAAGGACATAATACTATTATTACATAAATAAGATGACACTTTGGACATCTGGAAAACAGGTATTTACATTTTAAAAAGATGAATACATATTTAAATTGTTAAAATATGGTTCTGCCAAAAAATATATCATAGCATGTATTAGAAAAAATATAGATAGTTCAAGTACCAAAGACAATGAAAAGATTGCTAAAAACAACTACATAAAAATTAAATTTCTGAAGTCAAGATAGGAGGATCTCACATTTGAGCCTAGACTTAGCAAGATCCTATCTGAAAAATAATCAACGATTTGCCTGGGGATATAGCTCAGTGAATAAGTAAGTACCTGCCCAGAAAGCACAAGTCTGTGAGTTTCATTCCTGGTACCAATGACCCCAGTGGGAAAGCCCTGGATTGAATCCCACATGTGAAAAAACCAAAGTTTCTGGATGCTGGAAAATGTTATAAATAGGGGCCAGGGAGATGGCTCAGAGGAATAAGCACTTCCCTGGCAAGTGCAAGGGCCTGAGTTCAATTCCTGGTTCTGCCAAAAAAAATGTTATAAATAAAATGATAAAATCTCTAGAAGCTCTCTCTAGTCTTTTTTTAAATAGTCTAGCTGAATAGTAAGCTGCCTGAGAAGAGGGTAAAACTGTACCAAGCCAGGCAAAGGGTCCAGGCACAGGACTGGGAGCTACTCAAAAGTGGGGAGAAAAATACAACTTCTTGTTAAGCACTCTTGCAAGCTAAGTCAGGAGGATCACAGATTTGAGGCCCACCTGGGCAACTTAGCAAGACTCTGTCTCAAAATAAAGGGCTAGGGATTTTTAGCTCAATGCAAATACCAATGCCCAGTCCCACAAAATGTATCAATAGTACCAAAATGTAGTCAATAGTACCAAAACCAAAACCAACTTATGAGTTTATTTTTTTATAAATTTATTTTAAATCTAGAACATGGAATCCCATTGAACATTCTAAAACTTTAAGCTCTTGCCTTTTGGCTGGAACTGCTACCTTCCAGAAATTTGTCAAAGTGGTAAACACAAAGGGAAACAGAAAAAGAACCCAACCTTTTAGAAAAGAACTAGGCCTTTTAGAAAACATGGGCTTGCTCCTTTAGCCACATATATGTGATTCTACAAAAAGGGTGATATTGTGGACATTAAGGGAATGGGTGCTTTTTAAAATGGAAAACAACACGAGTGTTACTTCGGCAAAACTGGGAGCCAACAGTGTTAACCAGACAGAATCCTATTGCCATTGTTGTAAATAAACAAGGGCAAGATATTTTCCAAGAGAATTAATTGCATATTGAGCACATTAAGAATGGAGATAGAGCCGGGCATGGTGGCGCATGCCTATAATCCCAGCACTTGGGAGGCTGAGGCAGGAGGATTGTTGTGAGTTCGAGACCAGCCTGAGCTACAAAGTGAGCTGAGGCCAGCCTGAACTGCATAGTGAGACCCTGTCTCAAAAAAAAAAAAAAAAAAAAAAAAAAAAAAAAAGAATGGAGATAGCTTCCTGAAAAACAAGGAAGATGATCAGAAAAAGACAAAGACAAAAGTACTTGGGCTTAACTGTAGCACCAGTCTGTCCCATCCAGGGAAGCACACTTTGTGAGCAGTAGGAAGGAGAATGAGCTGCTGGAACCTATTTGCTATGAATTCATGGCATAAGGGCTGGGGGAATGGCTCAGTGGAATAAGCGCTTCACTGACAAGTGCAAGGGCCTGAGTTCAATCCCTAGTTCTGCCAAAAAAAAAAAAAAATCATGGCATAAGTTGAGGATGTAGTTCTGCCATTCAGCACCTATTTAAAAGCTAAGATGTCTAGGCCAGTGGTGACAGCCAGCTATTTGCTATCATTGAAAGCTCTAAAAGGTTGACCATCACTATCACTGTCTAGGCCCCACTTAAAAATAAAAAAGTGGGGCTGGGGAGATGGCTCAGTGGAATAAGTGCTTGCCTGGCAAGTGGAAGGGCCTGAGTTCAATCCCTGGTTCTACCAAAAAAAAAAAAAGAAAAGCTCCTTCCTTTTGCCAGGCGTGGTGGCTCATGCCTGTAATCCCAGCACTTGGGAGGCTGAGGCAGGAGGATTGTTGTGAGTTCGAGACCAGCCTGAGCTACAAAGTGAGCTTGAGGCCAGCCTGAACTGCATAGTGAGACCCTGTCTCAAAAAAAACAAAAACAAAAAAACAAAAAATAAAAATAAAAAA
>PVKA01020453.1:0-16205 GCA_004027165.1 Ctenomys sociabilis | reverse complement strand
GGTGTCCTTACTTCACAGAAACACATATTCAGAGCAGAGTCTCATTGTACCTAGTTAGCTAGGTCTCGTCTCCACTCTTCAATTTTTTTAAATGTATTTGGTACAGGGTCTCACTATACAGCTCGGACTTGTAGTGATACTCCTGTCTTCAGCCTCCCCAAAGCTGGGATTACAGGCATGTGCCACCACACCCAGTCTCAGGGGCCAGCTCACTGCTGGGATGTGCACATGTGATGCCAGAGACTGAACTCCAGTCTATGTGCTTGCCTAAGTAGGCACTCAGTCTGCTGAGCTATCTCGCTGGCACTCTCATTAATGTTTCTCTTGCTGAAGAATATGAGGTACTATACAGGTGTAACGCAAATGGCAAAATACTTATGAACTATTTATAATGGCTTGAAGATTCTCTAAATCACCATGGGAAAAAGATGTATCAAAAAATAAGTGGAAGGCAATTTATGGCATTACAGTTAAATAAAACCCCAAAGCCTTTAAGGGCTCAGATTCACCTAGCTAGGTCCCAAAGAAAGATTTCTTAGCAGAAGCAATTTTGAAGTTACTTTTCTTTTTGCAGTACTGTTGATCAAACCCAGGTCCCTATGCATGCTAGACCAGTGCTTTACCAATGAGCCACATATCCAGACCTATTTCTTTAATAATTTTTTTAGAAATAGGGTCTTGTTAAATTGTACAGGCTGCCCTTAAATTATGATCCTTTTGTCTCAACCTTCCCAAGTAACTGGGATTACAGGTATATATGCCTGGGAGATTGTAAGTTTTCTATTCTTTTTTTTTTATTATTTAAGAACTTTATTAACAGGTACTTGAAGTTTGTTGACTTTTTTGAAAAAAATCAAGTTGTAAACTTTTATTACAAATTAAAAATGAAGTTCTTAAAAATCTCAACTTGACCAGATATGAAACAATTTAAAATCTTTTAAAGGTGTATTGAGAAAAAACTTTTTTAAAAAAGTTTGTCATTACCAAAAAGAGATATCTTTATAGGTAAAAATAATAAATACCCCATGCTGCATAGATAATGCAGATAGTTCTAGTTATCTGGTCAACGGGCAAAAAGCAAGCACTTAAGGTCTTCAGTTCCAATCTTTTGTTCTTTTTTTGTCTTTTTGAGACAGGGTCTCACTATGCAGTTCAGGCAGGCCTTAAGCTCACTTTGTAGCTCAGGCTGGTCTCGAACTCACAACAATCCTCCTGCCTCAGCCTCCCGAGTGCTGGGATTACAGGCATGCACCACCACCTATTCGTTTTTTCTTGCTGGATGACTAAACCGTATGATGGTAGAGTTGTTAAGCCGGCATTTACTCAGCCCCACCCTACTCAGCCTCGGGAGCAGACGAATTCTCAGCTGGTGGATCGGCTGCTTTTGTCTCTTCGCCATCTTGTAGTTTAGAGTTTTCTGGGCTTCTGCATCGGTAGCTGAAGTTGCGATGATACCGACGTTGAGGTGGCTGCTGACCTTGGGTCTCATCTCCTTAATTTTCCTTATCTTCTTCATTGCCATCCTCTCTAGGCTGACTTTGGCGAGGAGAGCCCCTGAGGAATCATGGTCTATAACCTTGATACATATTCTCTCTCACTTGTCTACCTTGTTCTCCTGCACCCTGGTTGTCAGCACCCTCCATCACTTCTCCTTGCACAGGAGGGTTGGAACACTGTGGTCGACGCCCATAGGGTCTCCACATGTAGTAAGGTGGGAACCTTCACCTGCAGTAGGGCTGTAGGGCCGGCGTTGTTGGGCCTGGCTTCCGGGAGCGCTCTCCGATCCCTCATTCTTTTCCCCACTCTATTCTGGTAATTCTGCTGGTAATTGCGTGGAGGACCCCTACGACGTGGATAGCGTCTATAATGGTTACGGTCTGCTGCATATTTACTGCCTTGAACTGGAACTCCACCAGGGCCTGTAACATTTGCTGCCTCTGCACCCTTCAACAACATCAAACTCCTCAGTCTCTCCATCTCCTACACTGTGAAGGTACTTCCTGGGGTTATTCTTTATAGCAGTCTGGTGTACAAATACATCTTCCTTGGTGTCATTCCTGTTGATGAAACCATATCCGTTTCTTACGTTGAACCATTTTACTGTTCCCAAAACCTTCATTGTGATATTTTTGTCCCTGCCAGCAGGCACCACCAATGTGAGGCTGCCCAGGCCGCCACTCCCTGAGCTGCTGCCCATGGTGCTGGGCTTGGTGTTAACAGCGCTGAGGGCAGGGGCGGCAGGCGGCTGCTGGGTGTGGGCCTCGCTGCTCATGGTTGCGGTGATGGTGACTGGAGCCAGTTGCGGCAGCTGCGGCTCCTCCCGGTGTGTGAGGGCAACTAGGCCAGTGGTGGCGGTGGGGCTGCTCAGGGCTCTCTGGGATCCGCTCTCCGCTCCCACTACCAATCAAACTTATTTTTTCTTTTCTCTTCCTTTCCTTTTTCTTCCCTTCCCTTGTCTGTTTGTTCCACTGGGGATCCAACCCAGGACCTTAGTGCTGAGCTAAATCTCCAAGATATTTTATTTCTATAATTTGGGACAGGATCTCACTCAATTACTGAGGCTAGGCTCAAGTTTATTAAAGATCTTCCTGCTACAGCATTCCAAATGGCTGGATTATAGGCATGTGCTGCTATGCACAGCTGGATATAAGTTTTTGGATCACTGGAGGAGATACCTATGATGATGTGCTTGACAAAGAAGATCTCATTTTTTTTTTTTAAAGGGCATCTCATCCTGATGAGCTTAGCATGTCTATTGGTTTAACCAAACATTAAGTAGGAAAGCTTCCACCAACTGCTTTTTATGGTTTTGAGAATAGAAAAAGATTGGGTTTTGTTTTTCAGAAGAGATTTATCCTAATGGCATTCTGTTTAACCAACATAGAGGAGCTGGGTGTGTAGCATGTGTGAAACCTTGCATTCAAGCTCTAGCACTACAAAAACAAAAAGTTTTTTGGGGCTTTTTTTTTGGCTTAAAATATTTTACTGTAAATGAATTTGTTAGCTGTCAATGAAAAAATGTCACTAATACACTGTGGACACCTTTTGCAATGTAAATCCATGCCCCCCTTTTTATATGGTAAACTTCAACCTAGCAATTATCACAACAAATGTTATAGTCTAAAGCTCAAACACATTTTAGCAATTTTGAAATTGAATTGAGGACAAGCCAAGTAAAATTTACATCCCAACCAACATTCCCCCTTAGGACTGTGGGGACACTTGAGCCTTCCACATGGATCACAGAGCCTTTTCCCATAGATGCTTCTCTAAGTCGTCCTGGTTGTCTTTAGCTTCGCTCTCGGTCTCCTTCTTGGGCTCCGGGGCTGCCTCAGATTCTTCCTGTGCTGATGTGGTGTGGCAGCAGCAGGAGCCACAGGGGATGCAGCCGCAGCCTTTTCCTCCTTGTGTTTTTTGTCCTTCTTGTGTTTCTTGTCCTTTTTTTTCTTCCCACCTCCTTCCTGATCAGAATTTCAGGCTGGTGATGGGCTTGGCGTGGGGCTCTTAGCCTTCCGGGCCGGCACCATGGGGGACCAGTTTATGGAGGGCGATTGAGGCTGGACAGGGGACTGGAGTGCTGGGGGCTTCTTAGCCACTGGCTAGGGAGACCCAGAGACAGACAGAGAGGACGGAGCCTGTCTTACAGACTGTGGGCTCGTTGAGGCAGCCTTTTTTGTCTTTTTAAGTTCTGGAGACTCTTCTAATGGGTCTGGTACTTGGAGATGGGGACTGCTTTCTTTGGGGTGAGGCTGACATTCCTCTTCGAGCAGGTGGAGGACTTCAGGTCTGAGGAGCTCAAGGCCGTGGTGAGGGAGAATGCCATTTGTTTGGTTGTGGTGACTGGCTCTCCCTGGGAGCATGGCTTGGGGAAGACTCTTTGCTAGGCTTTGATGAGACAGAAGGTAAGCATCTCTTGGAGGCTGGGGAGCTTCTCTGTTTGGGAGGCAGAGAGGGGGAGACCCGGCACTTTGGTGGTAGGGATGGTGATGCCCTTCTCCTGGGAGGGTGTGGGGGCGAAGTCGTCCTTCTCTTTGGAGGTGGAGGAGAGTACCTCCTCTGTATGGGAGGAGAGTATCTTCTCAGGGAAGGTGAGCACCGAGGGGGAGGTGAGGGAGTCCTTCATCAGTCACAGCAGTGGTGGGGATCTGCACCGAAGAGCTGGTGAGGATGAGCTGCGTCTTTTGGCAGGTGGAGGGGAAGGGCTTCTCCTTAGTCTACCATGAGGGGAGGTCTCTTTCCCGGTGCTTTAGTGGTGATGAAGATGCACTTTGGGAAGGGGAATGTCTCCGCTGCCAGCCCACCTCACCATTTTTCACATAGGATCACTTAGGTCGTTCATCTTCAGAGGAAGAGGACAAGCCAGTCAGATGAAGACTGCTGGTTCTGTCGTCTGTACTGACGTCTCTGCTGCAGCCATTTTGCCACCTTTATCTTCTTCAGATTCAGATAACTCTACTTTTCTAGGCTTTGGTGCTGGTGATGGCGATTCTCTTTTCTCAGTACCTTTATGTTTTGTCACTGAAGTTCTCCCCAGAGACACAGAAACACGGCTTTTTCTTGTACGGTTTTACTGCTGGGGTGTTGGGGAATGACATGTTTTTGGTGGAGTAGCTGGTGGGGGTGGCCTGTGCCTTCGCCTCAGAGGACTTGCTGAAGGAGATAACCTATGAGTTTTTCGAGGGGGGCTGGATTTGGGAGGTTTCTTTGGTGGTGACTGGGAACGAGATGAGGAGGAGGATGAACTGCTCCCAGACAGCGATGCTGATGACCGCCTCCTTCTGTAGGATAAAGTGTTCACATTCATGGACTTCTTACGGGGGATCTACTCCTTCTATGCCGTGGAGGCGGCGGCATTTGTCGTGGTGGGGTTCTTCTTCGAGGAGATGGTCTCCTTCTTGGGCTTGGCCACCTTCTGGGTGAGTATGATCTTGACCTGTGGCACCTTCTGGGTTGAGTGTGAGAAGGAGAGTGAGAACAGGTCCATGATCTGGATTTGGAATGTGACCAAGATCTTGGCTGGGTCTTGTCTTTTTCTTTTTTGGAATTTTTTTCCTGAGTAGGTTCTTTAGGTTCTGGCATGGGAACCTTCAGGATGTCAGTAGTAGATGTGGCCTCTTGTACTGAAGGTTCTTTAACTTTCACTGAAGGTTCAGGGAGCTCTGGAGTTTTTTCTTTCTTTACTGGAGCAGGAGAAGGACTCCTGCTATTGGTTCTGCGTCGATGAGATCGAGAATGACTGCACTTTCTCTCTCTTGACAGGGGAAGATCGTCTTCTAGGGGAACGAGATCTGGATTTGTGTCTTCTTGGGCTTCGAGACCTCCTTTTTTTTCTCTGCTGCTTTCCTTTTGTTTCTTATCTCTCTTATCTTTGTCTTCATCCTGCTTTTTCATGGATGCCAATTTTTCTTGTTCAATCTGTCTCTGTTTTATTTCTTCTTTCTTTAGTTCTAGGAAAGCAGAAGGGATTCCAGCGATGTCGTGCACTTAACAGCAGGGGCCAAAGTTCTCCCATAAATTCTCTAGCATTTTTCCCATTCAAAAACCCAGTAAAGTTGATTTGCATCATTTTGGAATCTGGATTCTCCAAACACACACTGCATCATCAAGGGAGTTGGGTCAGAGCAACATTGGGACACTCACTCTGCTGTCACCATTAGGTGATGGTGCTATACTTCAGAAAAAGGAATAACTTCCATTTTGGTTCAAGCCTTCACTTCCAGCTGGTTGAATATAAAATCAATCACAACATCATCTTCAAATCCAAGGATTTCTGTTACTCGTTTTGTTATCCAAGGTTTTATAACCTCCAAATTTACCTTGCTTATGTCTACCTTTTTTTCTAGGCATTCTTCAAATTTCAGCTGCTTCAGTAGTTTCTTCTGTTTGTTGCTGAACTGTTATCCCTTTCTGTACTTGTTCCCTGACATTACCGACAAGCCCCTCACCTTACACCTGATCCCCATGCTTGCACTCCAAAAACAATGTTATACCCTTTTTGAGACTATAGCAAATAACTCCACATACATATATGTTCCGGCTTTTCCTGATTACTAACATTCTTTCTCAAGTTCTTTCTTTTTTGTTTGGCAGAACTGGGGATTGAACTCAAGGCCCTGTGCTTGCCTACTCTACTGAGCCATCTCCCTGGTCCTCAAGTTCTTTCTGACACAGCAGGATAACCATGAGTTTGAGGCCAGCCTAAACTACATGGCAAGACCTTATATAAAAAAAAAAAAAAAAAAACTGTACTAATGTGTAAAAAAAATTGTATTGTTTCAATCTGCATTTTTTTGATTATTCACTCATATTAGCTATTTTTCTTCTTGGATTCATTTATCTGCCCTCTGTTTATTATTGTGAGCATCTTCTGAGCTTTTCTTATTGCTCTATATAAAGCTATTCCTAAGTCTGCTCTATATACTAATTCAGTGATCACAAAGACAAGCAGCTTTTCTGTAACACTCTTGCACATTATCTGCTATGCACGCCTTCTTTAGGAAATGTAAGAACTCATGTATATCTCTATTACCAGATTTCTAGATGATTAAATGTTTTGCAATACTAGAGATCTATCACTAAACTATACCCTAAACACCCCCCACCCCCACGCACTTTTAATACTGGGGATATTATTAGGGCCTGCACACCTAAGCTTTACCCCAACCTTTTTTTTTTGAGATAGGGTTTTGATAAATTGCCTACATTAGACTTGAACTTGTGATCTTCCTGCCTCAACCTCTCAGACTGCTAGAATTACAGATGTGTGCTACCAGGCCATGATATCTCTAGCTCTTTTTGTTTTGAGACAGGGTCTAAAGCTCAGCTGGCCTTGTACCTCCTAAACTCTTGCTTCAACCTCCCAAGTAGCTAGGATTATAGGTGTGTGCTATAGGTATGTGGCTGGGATTATAGTGTGGGTTAGCTTTAGGTATTTTCTAGAAACCATACTAGATAACTGACCTGAAAGGAAGCACTTCTAACCTCTAATTTCCAGTGACTAATAAGAAAGGACAAGGGAGAAATCAGATCCTTTCAACCCAACAAAGAAATAAAAATGGAAGATATTTCCTGCTACTTCCTTAAATGAGTTATGTGTGTTCTATACAAGTTTAGCTCCCTGAATTTGCCCTGTTCTTTTATTCCTCTATTATATTGAACATTCTGGTCTCTGCTCAGAATGTGCCATGTTCATCTGTCTCATCCTTTATGTTCTTGCTCCAATTTTGCCTCTTCACTCGGGCTGCTAAATATTATGGAAGAAAGTTACATAATCATGTGGATTCTTTGTTGAGACCTCAGTACAATAAGCAATTCTTTCAAATGCCTAGTTCTCTCCTCTATTTTGATTAAAGAGCTATATAGGTTGACTTTTCCTGCTTAGTTCCTTCAGTGTCTTCTCACTTAGGTAAACGCTTTCTTTTTAAGACAGGGTCTTGCAATGAGCTACTACAACCAATAGTAAAAGAAAAGCTTTTGAGAACTGCATATAAGGCTATATAATTTGACTCCCATCTACCTCTCTAAACACATAACCTGTGCACTAAATAGCAACATCACTTATTTTTTGAAGCTATCATACAATTTTAGGCCTGCCCCTTTACATATTACTGCTGTTTCATCTAAAACATTTCCACTGATCCTTAAGAACTGAGGGAACTCATTGATCCTTAATAAAACTCTGACTTAGAGGCTTGAAAATTGGCAGAGTCCAACTGCAAAATATAGGTTCTCTGACACTTGGAATCAAGATACTTAAACTGGAAATACAGAGTAAGATACTGTCTGGAAAGATAAGAGAGGAGGAAGAGGAGAGGAGAGGAGAGGAAGAGGAAGAGAAGAGAGGAAGAAGAGAGGAGAGGAAGAGGAGAGGAAGAGGAAGAAGAAAGGAGAGGAAGAGGAGAGGAGAGGACAGGAAGAGGAAAGGAAGAGGAACATTTAATCATGTTTTAGTTGTTTGATCTTTTGCTTATGTTGTTCAGTTTCTTTCTCCATACGCTCAATTTCCTTTTTATGATGATGATAGATCTCATCTTTGTGATGTTTCTGCAGGGCTTCCAGTTGTTCTCTAGCCCCCTCTCAGAAGAACTGCTCCTCTTCAGCCTGCTCTCTCTTTGAGAAGGCTCCACTGGTGTCTCTGATCGAGCCGAAAGAACTCTCATGATCTTGTCATTGTTCCTAACCCAGTAGTCCCTTGTCACTTGACGTGGCAGCTTGTATATATCATGGTTATGGTTCTGATCTCTTCCTTTTTTTTCCATTTATATATTTGGTACAGGGTCTCACTATTCAGCTCACTCAAAACCTGTATCGATCCTCCTGTTTTTAGCCTCCCCAGCACTGGGCTTACAAGTATGCACCATCACATTTGGGACTCAGTCCAGTTCAGCGTGCCCTGGGGGCAGGGCTGGCAGCATGCAGGACTCGAGGATCAAACCCTGTACTTCCCAAAGCAGGTGCTTATTTAGACCATTGAGCTGTCTCCTTGCCCTTAGTTCTTCCATCTTTCCTTCCAGTTTTCTGCACCAGTTTTCTAAAGTCAGCATGATCCCTATTTGTTCTCCAGCCTTTTTTTTTTCTTTTGTACATGGAATCAAATTCAGGACCTCATGTTTTCTAGGCAGATGCTACACTGCTGAATTAAAGCTCCAGATCCTCAGCCTTATATCTAATCTCTTCTTCTTCTTCCACTTTTCTACTTTGTCTCTAAGCCACTTTAAATCTTAACACTTGAGAGCAAAACTGACATATGAAGGACTTGTATACTGCATATAATTTTCTGGTTTTAGATTTTGCTTTATAACAACAAATCTAGTTCATACGGTTAAAAGTGGCAAAATAATGGTTAGCTAGTTTGTCATTTTCTTTTTTTAAAAATGTATGTAGTACGGGGTCTACAGTGTCTCAGTACGTAGATTGGACTCTGTGATCCTCCAGTTTTCAGCCTCCCAAGTGCTGGGATGACAGGTATGCACTACCACACCCAGTGACACCACACCCATTCTAGTAAGACAATGCAAAACATGAAATGGCTACTTGGGAAAACAGAAAATGCACAAAGAAAGCAAGCAGAGGTCCATGATGTTTTCTGAAAAATTCAATGAAAGTCATAGTAGGAGATTTGATGAAAGTGAGGACAAGGGGCCGGGGAGATGGCTCAGTGGAATAAGCACTTCTCTGGCAAGCACAAGAGCCTGAGTTCAATCCCTAGTTCTGCCAAAAAAAAAATTTAAGAAAGTGAGGACAGTATCAGAAATAGAAGACAGGGCCAGGCATGGTGGCACATGCCTGTAATCCCATCACTCGGGAGGCTGAGGCAGGAGGATTGTTGGAATTTCAAGACCAGCCTGAGTTGCAAAGTGAGCTTAAGGCCAGCCTGAACTGCATAGTGAGACCCTGTCTCAAAAAGACCAAAAAAAAAAAAAAAAAAAAACAGAAATAGAAGACAAAGTAGATGTAATAGATCATAAACCCAATGATACCCTAAAAATGACAAAAGACAACCTGGGTTTGAAGAAAAAAAATGAACCTCAGAATTATAAGAATAAATGGAAACTTAGAAGATGACTCAAAGCATATTAAAAATTCACTACAGTCATAGGTAAATATTTCTTAATGTAGAGAAAAGAATTTAAGTAGACAAGGCATATAAAACCTCCAACAGACAAAACCAAAAAAGAATCTCTCTGCAACACATAATCAAAATTCCAGAAATTTAACAAAGAGAAGTGTTAGTTATGATTTGTGTCTAGATCTCCCACAGAAACCTCAGTGCTGTCATGGAGGTGGAATTCTAGCATTTGTGATGGATCATGGGTGTTAGCACTGCACTTGACCTGTAGTGGGTAGCATGTTTAGAATATAAATGAGGGAACAGCCGGGCGTGGTGGCGCAGGCCTGTAATCCCAGCACTCGGGAGGCTGAGGCAGGAGGATTGTTGTGAGTTCGAGACCAGCCTGAGCTACAAAGTGAGCTTAAGGCTAGCCTGAACTGCATAGTGAGACCCTGTCTCAAAAAAGACAAAAAAAATAAAAAAAAAAATAAAAAATAGAATATAAACGAGGGAACAACATTAACTCTCTTGCCCTTTTCTTTTCTTTTCTATTTTAGAGAAGGGTCTACAGGGAGTTCAGGGTCTCACTACTAGATCAAACTTGTAGTGATCCACCTGCTTACAGACTCCCAAGAGTGGAAATTACAGGTGCACGCCACCATGCCCCATCTCAATCACTGTCTCAGCATGCACTGGGGGGCAGGGCTGGCATGGCAGGCCAGGGGATCTAACACCTGGCCCCTGTGCCTGCTTGCAGGTACTTTAATCTGCTGAGCTATTTGGCCAGCCCTAGCCCCTTCCTTTTTGCTCTTGCTGCTTTTAAAGTTTTCTGCTGCCATGAACTGTTCTCTACCATGGGGCACTCAGCCGGGAGCCAGCTAAGTGTGGACTGATACCTCTACACTGTGAGCTAAATAAATCCTTTTCTCTTTAATTTTGAGCACTGGATATTTTGCTTCAGGAAAGACAGGAAATTAAACAAGTCAGAATTTGGTAGTAGAGAGGTAAGATCACTACTGGGACTATACCTGACTATGTGGACCAGAAGCCTTTGAAAATGGCTAGTGGGAAGACTTTGGAAAGCATCAGACAAAAAGAATAGTCTGGAATGCCTTAAACAGTTCTGTATAGGAAAGTCTCCTCAGAGCTCAGAAGATCAAAGGCTGATACAAATCTTGGCTCCAGACCAGGTTTTGGATATGTCTTCTGGGAAGGACTGCAACTGGCTGTTGGACTTGACAATATGTGTTATGGCTTGGCAAAAAGGTTGTCTCTATTTGGCCCATGTCCACACACTTTGCCTAGGACTAAGGTTAAGGGCAGCAGACTAATTAAACTGACAGAAGAAAAAAATAATAAACTGGCAGAAAAAAACTTAAAGGTAGTCAAATGTTGAGGCAGTGGCATGGCTATTGTGTGGGGCTTTGAACCAGATTTATGTTGCAAATACAGAATAAAGAATGCAGCAGCATGGGTGCAGGGAGATAGTTCAGTGGAATAAGCGCTTCCCTGGCAAGCATAAGGGTCTGAGCTCAATCCCTGGTTCCGCCCCCCCCCCCAAAAAAAAAGTGCAGCAGAATGACTTAAAACCCAAGTTTGGCCAGAAAAGAAAAGCTCCAGTAAAGCTGGGGACTACAAAGAGAGAGAGATGAGGAGAACCTGACTGCTGAGAAGGAACAGGACAATAAAAAAGATGGACTAGGGACATGACAAGAAGCAGCAACTTACCACCCTTTGCAGCCTTAAAACTGCAAAGATGAAAGACTGTGTTGGAAAGCAAGCCAGACTGTCATGTTATGGCGGTAGCCACAGGGTTCCAGAATAGCTGTAGCATAGAGAATTTGTTCCCAAGAAAATGGATACAAGGTGCTCAATAATCCAGGTACTGGATCCCTACAGCTAAGAGAAAGAAGCTTGGCTACTGTTGCAGCTGTCCATAGACCTTGGCAGGATCCACATGTCACTGGTTTTAGATACATGGAGAATGCAAGTGTTGTGGGATTAATGAGGCTTTAACCCCAATTTCAGAAGGCTTGAAAGGCCAGGAAGTGTGCACCAGAGAGGGTAATGTGTGAAGCTGTAGGAGAAGCCAAAAATGAAATGGAGACCCCAGAAGGTTGGAAAAGCCAGGAATGTGGATCTTCTAAGGAAAGTTGCAAGGAAGGTGCAAAGCAAGCCTGAGGGAAAAGCCATGAGAGTTACAACCACTGGAAGAGCCATAGCGCTGGAGCTACACAAGTCCTTTGGGGCTCACAATTTAACTAGATTGCTCTGGATATTCCACATGGAACGACAGGATTTAATGTTTGCCCAGCTGAATGTTGGATTTGCTTTGGTCCTATTCCTTGGCATCTTGGTTGGTAATATTTAGAATGGAACTATCTATCTTGTCTATCTTGTGCCACTGAATGTTGGAAGCATTCAACTTTCTTTTCATTCATACAGGGGCTCACAACTAGAGTTTGCCTTAGATTTTGAGGGATACTTGGGATTTTTCAGCAATACTGAAACTATTAGGACTTTGGCAACTCAGAGATGGACTAAATGCCTTTAATATCAAGGGATGTGCATGACTCTTTGCAGGCCAGGCTTCTAGAGTTTGTGATTGATTCATGGTACAATGCAGGGACTACAGGTGTGAGTGCTACACCTGCCCTGGGGTGGGTAGCTTGACTATAATATAAAGGAGGCAACAGGCTTACTCTCTTGCTCTTCTTTTGTTCTTATTGCATTTGCTATTTCCTGCTGCCATGAATTGCTGCCCTCTGCCATGTGCTACACTGTCTTGAGGACAGCCAAGTATAGATTGAAACCTAAACAAACTGGGAGATAAATAAACCTTTTCCTATTTAATTTTGGGCATCAAGTATTCTGTCTTAGCAATGAGAGAATGTTAACTAATACTGGAATACGAAAAGTTTGTTAGAGAAAAATACTAAGTATTGCTTTTTACCAAGATAGCACTGAAGGCAAAGAAGGAAGCCCCTACTCCTCCTAAAGCTGAAGCCAAAGCAAAAGCTTTGAAGGCCAAGAAGGCTGTGCTGAAAGGCATCCAGAGCCACAAAAAGAAGAAGATAAGAACATGGCCCACCTTCTGCAGTCCCAAGACACTGCAGCTCTGGAGGTAGCCCAAATACCCTTGGAAGAGCACCCCCAGGAGAAACAAGCTTGACTACTATACCATTATCAAGTTCCCCCTGACCACAGAGTCAGCCATGAAAAAGATTGAGAACAACAACACACTCGTGTTCACTGTGGATGTCAAAGCCAATAAGCATCAAATTAAACAAGCTGTAAAGAAATTCTATGAATGTTGCTGAGGTCAATACCCTAATCAGGCCTGATGTAGAGAAGCCATGTTTTTGACTGGCTCCTGATTATGATGCATTGGATACTGCTAACAAAATTGGGATCATCTAGACTAATTCTAAATATATACTTTTTTCTCAGTAAAAAGAAATATACCAAGTATCCTATACAGGTAAGCCCATCATACTAACTCTTGATTTCTCAGCCCAAACTTTAATTAATTAATTAATTAATTTTTTATATATTTAGTACAGGGTGTACAGGGTCTCATTGCACAGATCAGAGTTGTAGTGATTCTTCTGTTTTGAGCCTCCCAAGCCCTGGGATTACAGGCATGTGCTACTATACCCAGTCTTAGTCACTGTCACAGTGTGCCCTGAGGACAGGGCTGGCACAGCATGAGGATGGAACTCCAGCGCCTCCCCACCAGTACTTGCCTACATGCTTTAGTCCACTGAGCTATCTGGCCGGCCCTCAGCCCAAACTTTATTTTTTTGTCTTTTTGAGACAGGGTCTCACTATGCAGTTCAGACTGGCCTTAAGCTCACTTTGTAGCTCAGGCTAATCTCACAACAATCCTCCTTCCTCAGCCTCCCAAGTGCTGGGATTACAGGCCTGCACCACCACACCCGGCTTCAGCCCAAACTTTAAATGCTAGGAAAGCATGAAGCAAAAAATTTTCAAGCCATAAAGTAAATAATTGTTGTTGGGCCTGGTGGCACATGCTTGCAATCCCAGCACCTGGTAGGCTAGGGTGAGCGGTCTGGCCAGCCTAGACTGCAAGGTGAGTTTGAGGTCAGTGTGAGCTTCGCAGCAGGAATTTGTATCAAAAAAAGAAAGAAAAAATACCAAGGATACAGTTCAGCTTTTAGCATGGGCCAGGGAGATAGTTCAGTAAGACTAAGTGCTTGCCTGGCAATCACAGCGTCCTGAGTTCAACCCCTGGTACAAAAAAAAAAAAAAAAAAAAAAAAAAATTCAGTAGCATAAGCACCTCCCTGGCAAACGCAAGGTCCCAGGTTGAATCCCTGGTACTGAAGTGTGGGTAAAAATCTAGGCATGGTGGCACAGGTCTATAATAATAGCACTTAGGAGCCAACGCCAGAGGATCATGGAGAATTCAGGCCCAGCCTGGGGTACATGGAAAGTTCAAGGTCAGCCTGGAGTATATAGTGAGATCTTGTCTCAATAAAAAAAATTAAAATCTGTTACGTACATATATAATCTCCACAGAAGGAATGGAAGCACGTATTGCAGACATGTACTAATAAAAAAACTGGAAGAACTGACGATTTTTCTTGAAAAAGAAACCCTAAATAAATACATGACCAGTACATCATCGGCATTGCAGAAAATATTTGATGGAATCCCAGACAACAGACAGAGGCCACCGGCACCAAAGCACCCAAGGGAAAGTACACATTTGACTCAGAGAAGAAGTATACAAAAGGAAAAACAAGGGCCGACAAGATAGCTCAGTAGACTAAGTGCCTGCTTAGGCAAACCCAGGGACTGGGGTTCAATCAATGGCACCACATGCCACACCAGCCTCACCTACAGCCACACTGAACAGGCCACAGAGACTAGGCATGGTGAAATATGCCTATAATCCCAGTGCTGGAAGTGAGGCAGATGGATTGCAAGTTTAAAGCCAGCTGGGGCAACATAGTAAGATCCTGTCTCAAAATTTAAAAAGGGCTGTGTATATAGCTCTTTGTAGGATACTCTGGGTGCAACACCCAATGCTGCAAAACAAAAACAAAAACTACGAAAAACAAAATGTAAACTTCATTGGGTCATGATTTCTAGATTTTTTAAAAAACTGGTGATCCTTCTGCCTCAGCCTCCTAAGTGCTGGCATTACAGGTGTGGGCCACCACACCCAGCTTCATTGGCTTATTTTTTTATTTTTTATTTTTTTATTTTTTTGTCTTTTTTGAGACAGGGTCTCACTATGCAGTTCAGGCTGGCCTTAAGCTCACTTTGTAGCTCAGGCTGGTCTCGAACTCACAACAATCCTCCTGCCTCAGCCTCCCAAGTGCTGGGATTACAGGCCTGCGCCACCACGCCCGGCTTTTTTTTTTTTTTTTTTTTTTGTCTCTCATTGGCTTATTTATTAAACTTCTCATAATCTTTAGGTTAAGATACTCCATCAAGATGCTCTAGTGTCCTTTGTACATCCTTCTCTTATAGGCTTTGTCAAGCTGCATTTTAATTATCTCTCTCCATCAAATAAATTGTGAATAAACTTCAGGACAGTGACAATCTTTCCTACTGCATGATAAGTAGCTAGCACACAGCCTAGTGTATATCAGTAATATTCAATCAATTTACATACTGAGCAAAACTATACACCAAGGGCACATATATAGCCATACACTTCCCTTACCTCCATCTAAGGGCCTGGGGCATAGTAAGATTTCACATCTTAGGGAAATGCAATGGTGGCTCAAAACCCAAAATAATATCCATTTGATTTGTTCTCACAACTCACTTTTGTGCTTTGCAGAATTTTATGTATTTTTTTAGGAAAGGGTCTACAGGGTGTTCAGGGTCTCATTACTAGAAAGGACCCATAGTGATCCACGTGTTTACAACCTCCCAAGAGTTGGGATTACAGGCTTGCGCCACCACGCCCAGTCTCAACTGTTGTCTCAGTCTCAGTGTGCTGGCATGGCAGGCCCAGGGGCTTTGCAGAATCTTAAAAGAAGCATAGACTACTTCCTTATAATTTAGAGTTTAATAGTAAACTTTACAGAACACAAACTAAAACACAGATATTCATTTAACAACCCACTTGTTTAATGACTGTTTAGATTTTGAGGCTGTTTGGACTTATAATCCTTTTTCTTTTGTATAGTTCTGTACATCTTGTTTATAGAGCCTGAATGTCTTGTTTTAACATGGAACATGTATTTTCCATCAAGTATTGAGATACTAAAATTTAAGTCCATGCAGAATATGAAGAAAAAGTTATTTTTTAAAAATAGGAATGAACACCTTTTACATAGATATTTAGAAATCCACCCATATACAGCATAGTAGCATTTAGCATGACTGTCTTTTAACTTTCTTTGTCTTTTTGAATGTCTTTTTTTTGTACAGTATACCTTGTTTATAAACAGTACCATAATTTTTGCTGAATATTCTGTACAGCATAATAGTACAGTTTTGTTGTTATACTGCTTGTAAGAGTTATGCCAATGTAAGTAAAGTCATCAAGCTGTAATTTCTTTTGAGCATTTCTTTGTTGAAAATATTGTAACATATGTACTATATACAATTCTTTATTTAGCAACCAGTTTGTTTATATGTGCTACTTTTTTTTTTTTTTTTTTTTTTTTTTT
>PVKA01020452.1:0-40191 GCA_004027165.1 Ctenomys sociabilis | reverse complement strand
AAGGAAGGAAGGAAGGAAGGAAGGAAGGAAGGAAGGAAGGAAGGAAGGAAGGCAGGCAGGCAGGCAGGAAGGAAGGAAAGAGGGTACTCAGGACCTGGTCTCCACTGCTGAGCAGCTCAGTCCACAAAGGGAATAGGCACTTCAAACCCTTGGGAGTGCAGCACGTCTCAGAAGCAAGTACAATGGCTGGCCAAATAGCGCCTGCTTAGGCAGAGCACAGAGGCCCAGGTTCCATCCCTGATGTGCTGTGCCAGCCTCGCCCCTGGGGCACGCTGAGCTGGCAATTGAGACTGGGCTTGGTGGCACATGCCTATAATCCCAGCGCTTGAGAGGCTGAAAACAGGAGGATCACTACAAGTTGGATCTATGTAGTGAGACCCTGTAGACCCTGTCCTAAGTACATTAAAAAATAATAATAAAAAAAGTACAAAGCCTACAAAAACAAAAAGAGTAATGACTTTTGTCTGAAAGAAAGGGAAGGGGTGGGGGGTGGTAGAAAACAAAGTAACTTGGGGATCTAGCTGAAAGGATGAGAAAGTCACCAGGCAGACAAGGGAAGATGGCACTGCCAGCCCAGGCCAGACAGTAGGCACTTAAAGAGAGGACAGCACATAGTCTATTCGGCAGAATAGAGCAGTCGGCCTGTGAGAGTCAGACTCTAGTCCCATATGATTAATCACTCTACTGTAGCCTATATTCAATATCAGTACTATGCCATTTCTGCCTACACTATTAGCTCTTAATAAAAATGATAATATAAAAAAAGAAGAGAGAATAGTCTGAAGGGGGAGGAGGGATGAGCTGCCAGGGGCATAGAAGACTGCAAAGGAGGGTTGTGTGCAGGGCCTTAGGGTTGTGAGAGGAACCAGAGCTTGTTAAACAGGCAGCACAGCAGCTTGGAAGGGTTGCTCATTGAGACTAGACCTCATATCTCAGAGAAATTACTCAAAAAAGAAACAGGATGGCCTGGAAAATGAGGTTAATGAACCCGAATGAACCAACTAGTGAAGGTAGGAGTCTGTGGCAGTAGACAGCAAGGTCTGACAAAAGGACAGGTATGTGTGCGGGGGACCAAGCAGAAGGAACACAGAGAGCCACACTGTGCTCCTCAAGCGACGCTCCTGCGGGTTGGTGTCCTGTGAGAGCTGCAGTGCTGGTGGGCCCGGGACCCAGTCAGCCTGGGAGCGGCACTGACCCTGGTTGCCTCGTGTGCTCTTCACTACCACCGGGTAGCCCAGGGGCTCAGCCTCGTCAATCATTTTTGAAAAGTCATCGTGTCCACCTGGCAAAAAAAGGCGAGAGTCAGAGAAAGTAAGACTGCTAGCAACTATGGAATCTTAGACGGCCTCCCATCTCTCTGGTTAAAGTAATCCCAACCCATTCCATCTAATAGACAGATGTTACACACCTGTAATGTAGAAAGTGGGAGCAGAGGGGTAAGGAAACCCACATCTATCAAGCACCTTATACATGGTTAAGGGTGCACATGCTATAAAAATCCTCACAAAAATCATACAAGAGGTAGCATTTCCTTCCCCATGCCCATAATAGGCAGAATTCTAGGATGGCCCCCATGATCCCACACTCTGGTGAATATTTCTTATAGAATTCTTCTTGAATACAGAAGGAACCAATGAATATAAAGGCATGTCATTTGTGTAATTACACTAATAATTGACTGACTTCAAGTTGTCAAATGGGAGATGATCCTTGGTGGGCCTTGCCTAGTCAGGCAAGCCCTTGAGAGGTCAAGCACCAGAGGCTCAAGAGGACCATATGGCAAGAGCAGGAAGCTCGGAGGAACTTAACCTGGCCCACAGCTGACAGCCAGTAAGGATGTGGGAACATTAGACTTGCAACTGCAAGGAACTGAACATCAATTCTAAGTCATCCTTGGGAGAAAAAAAAAAATCCCAAAGACCAAGAGGAAATCTCCCAGTGCTTGTTAGCTGCTAAGATTCATGCAGCAGTAGGAAACATCTGGAGATCTGTCTCACCAAATGTAGGCACAGCTCTAAAGCCTCCCCTGATTCCACTAAAGCATTTAATTTTAAAAAATACAAGGGGCTGGGGAGATGGTTCAGTGGAATAAGCACTCCCCTGGCAAGTACAAAGGCCTGAGTTCAGTCCCTGGTTCTGTTAAAAACAAAAACAAAAACAAAAACAAAAAAAAAAAAAAAAAAAAAAGAAAAGATAATTTTAAAAATATGAAATGTTCCTGAAGTAGCTACAAAGCTTGGCTTCCTACTCATATTGTATTGATTGCTCAGGATCAATATGATGAATGTGATGACTACTCAAATGCCCTGAGGGACAATGTTTGCTCTCAATGTAATGTCACCGAGCTGGCAAGCCTTCTGCTTGCTGGACCTGCTTAATGGCTGTCACCTCCCTCGCTGCAAGGGAACCAGTCAGTACCTCTCACTGCCGTCAGCACAGGCCAGAGCTTCTCTGCCTGCTTCTGCTCCACAAGGGCTTAGAAAGGACAGAACAACCTGTGGGACGACCTCTCCTACCCAGGGAAAACCAGCCTTCCAATGAGTCCGAAGGGCTTTTCCTGTCTGTTGGGTGAAGTGTGATGTTTGTTGGGATTTGTGACACACATTGAGGTTGCTCAGAGGTCCTTTTAGTTTACTTCCTAGCTCTCAAAAGTGTGCTGAAGAGATGTGTTTTATAGGTCCATTAGCTGATAAAAGAGTTTTCTACTGCAAAAGTAACACATCATGAACTAATGACTTGGCAGTTTAAACTCAAACATATTGTTTTATAGTTCTGCAGTTACAAGTCTGAAATGGGTCTCTGTAGCCCAAAATCAAAGAGCCAGAAGCTGCATTCCTAAGACAGAATCTGTTTCTGCACTCTTCCCAGCTTCTAGAAGAAGCTGCCTGGCTCCTGGCCCTCTGCCATCATCAAAGACACAAATATCTCCACATCGCATTGCTCCCCTTCCATAGCCTGCCTCCTCCTCCCCCTTTTACTGACACTTATCACCTTCCGCCTCCTTAGGATAATCTCCCTATTTAAGGTCATCTGATTTGCAACCTTCACACCACCTGTACCCTTCATTCCCATATAACCCATCCACATATATCTTTGTGGATTCATTCTTCTGCTTAGCACAGATGATATCATAGTGAATCAACTTCTGCAAAGCAAAATACTTGGGAATAATAACAAGATATGCTCACCCAAGTATAAATGATTACTCTTAAATCTTTATTTTTTAAAAGTCTTTTATTTATTTGGTACAGGGTCTTGCTACACAGCTCAGACTTGTAGTGATCCTCCTGTCTCAGCCTCCCCACTGCTGGGATTACAGGTGTGCATTACTTCACCCAGTTTTGGTGGCTGCATGGAGATCTGGGACTGGGACCACACTCAGTACTGGGGATCAAACCCGGGGTCACTGTGCTTGCCAGGTAGACATTTAGTCCCCTAAGCTATCTCCCCAACCCCTCTTTTACTTAATTTTTTATTGTGGTAAAATATATAAAACATCAACTGTATCACTTCAATTCCTGTAAGCATATGGCTTAGCCTACTTTTTATTCTATATCTTCTCAACCTGGAGTACCATCCATTCCTGTGACTTTGCTGAATATACTACAGATTCCCCACTCCCCCCACCTAGTCTGCACTTCTTTCAGGCTCCCAACCCATTTACCTTTACCTATTAAGTATTTTCACTTGCATATAATGTAGACATCTCACATAGAACATGTTTCAGCGTGAAAGCATCTCCCTCTCAAAACCACTCACCTGGGGCCAGGGAGATGGTTCAGTAGAATAAGCACTTCCCTGGCAAGGGCAAGGGCCTGTGTTCAATCCCCAGTTCCACAAAAAAAAAAAAAAAAAAAAAAAAAAAAAAAAAAAAACAACAAAAAAACACTCACCCCCCTAATCCAACCGCCATGCTGCTCTTTCCCTCCCATTCTTCTAGCCTCAGAGAATGCCTGTTTTCACCCATTTGCTCAAACCAGAAACCAGGCCCCCTGACTCCTCTCCACACTCCCCATACCCAATTAATCACCACCTCCTATTATTTCTAGGGACTTTTTTTTGGGGGGGGGGTGGAACTGGGGATTGAACTCGGGCCCTTGCACTTGCCAGTGAAGCACTTATTTTACTGAGCCATCTCCCCAGCTCCACCTACTATTATTTTAAGCCCTTCATAATTCCTGCATCGGCTCACTTAACCTTCATTCTCACTATAAATTTCAGATCACTGTTGCTCTCTCAGATTATTTAAAGAGCCTATAACTACTTAACCCATCTCTACTTTGTGCCCCACCAATTCCTCTTCTGTGATGTGGTCAAAGTAGTCTTCTAGGGCCGGGGAGATGGCTCAGTGGAATAAGCGCTTCCCTGGCAAGCACAAAGGCCTGAGTTCAATCCCCGGTTCCGCAAAAAAAAAAAAAAAAAAAAGTAGTCTTCTGTATTCTGGACTCTGATTAGGCCAATTTCCTAGCCAACGTAACCTCCTACATCTCCTTCGTCCATTATCTATGGCATATGGCACCTTTTTGTCTTCCTTATCTTTGGGTTTTAAAAATCTGTTTGTTTGTATACACTGGCCTTGAACTTATTCTGTAGTCTAGGCTGGCTTTGAACTCATAGTGACCTTTCTGCCTTACCTTTCCAAGTGCTGGGATTAAGGCATACACCATCATGCCCAGCTTGTGTTCCCAATCTAGTATCTTAATCTATTTCTCTTATTCTACCAACTACTCACAATACCATCAACAGATTATGTTCTCTCTTACCTTTTTTATATTCTGCTTTCTGCTTAAGTAACTCCCCTATATCCCTCATTTTAGCAGGATAATTTCACTCATTTGGCATTATCTCTTTCAGGGAGTGTCCCTCAGTGTCTTCTAAACTGCAGTGGGAGCTCTCCTATATATTCCTACATACCACTATAGGAATACAGTGGTATAGGGTGCTAGCTCTTACAACACAACCACTACACTTCACTGAGGCTTCCAGTTTCTTGTCTTCTGCCTCTAAGGAACTGGGAATGCCGTGGGGTCAGGCTGTTCTCTGCTATAGCCCAATGCCTCCAAGGTTGCTGGCTGACATAGTGTGTATAGATGTGTATTTAGTGAGGGACTCACATACAGAAAGAAGCCAAGTCATTTCAGAGAGAATGGCCATGATCCAGACTTGAGATGTTCTCGCCTCTAAAATGAAGGCTCACATTGAAAGGCAACAAGAATGACTACAAGGTTTCTGTCCAGGGAGAGAAAAATGCACATGTAAGTGTTGGAAAGGCAAGCTCTGCTTGCCTTTTAAGGACTCACCGTAGGAGAAGGTGTCTGGCATGGGCACCCCGTGTCCAGCCAACTCTTGGAATGTCCAGAATTTGTTGATGCAGTTTAAGATGCTCTGCGAGCTGTTGACCAAGCGGCAGCCTAGCTTCTCCAGGTGCCTCAGGACAGTGATATCGCTGTCTGACTGCACAGAGGGCGTGGACACCCGCACAACCACCACGTCTGGGAAGGCGGTCAGGGCCTTCTGGTTCAGCTGGAGGCCTGCAACCCAAGGAGCAGAGTGAGTGCTACGCATGCCACTGCTGAGTCCCCAGTCATAGCTCCTAGGTGCTCCTCGAGAGTGAACCTGGTAGAAACAGAGCCTCAAAAGCAGCCACTTGGGTACTGTAGTGCAGCTCACAAGAAAACACTACTGTCAATCCTGTTCACCAAGCAAACAGCAGAGCATGATTATGAGGAAACACAGAGGAGCGGACAGAAAGGGGGAAAAGCAATTGGCCAAGATTAACCTAAACTACAAAAATCCACAGGAGAAAAGTGTTCCAGCACCTTCCTTCCACAAAGTTACTATTACTACTCAGAGGTACAATGGCAGAGGAGGCTAAAGACTTAACAAGGATGCAACAGGAAAGCCCACTTATGGACTCTCTACTATTTTATGACTTAACCCTAAGAAAGTCTAACTGGTATATTATATAGTCACGTAAGTGATTTTTATGAATATACTGTTTTATATCAAATACAGAAATAAGACACAGAAATGGACAACGGTATCCAAAACTATAACCTCAACTATGTAAACAGATAAAAATTGAAAAATGCATTTCAACAGTGGACAATGGGATTAAAGATAATTTCTTCTTTATATTTTATAATTTCTAGTTTGTATTTTTCAGAATTTCTTCAAATGCATATTGCCTTTATAAGAATAAGTCTATTAAAATCAATTTAATTCAATGGATAGCAAATACTGAATTGGATAGTCAATATTAAAATTGAAAGAGTCATGCAGTGAAAAGACCTGGAAATATCTTGAATGTGACCAGAGTATTAGCTGGATGTGAGCACCCAGGGGATCCATTACTAAAGAACTTCCATGTAGAAGAATTACATGGCTTACCTTCGATGTCTCCAAGAGATGGAGCTTGCTGTAAAAGCCTTATGTTGTCTGTGCCTTTTTTAGCCCCTCAAACAGTGCCTCATGTATGGCAGGCACCTGATGCTTGTAGAACTGAACAAAACTACAGGGAGAGTTTTGGGCTCAAAAAATGGCTACTCTTCTGCTCCCTTAGCTGGAATGGGCTGAGGCTTACTGACCGCTCAAGGGTGGCACAGAGAGAGTATAGGGCAGCAGGGCCCATGTAATGTGGCAGGGGCTCCTCAGCCCTGATACCACGTGGCTTGCGACTCTCAACAGTCATCTGGTCATTAGTGCTACCACAGCATCTGGCAGTGGGGTGCAGAGATGAGAGACAAGACGTGGGAATGGTGGGACAATAAGGGATTCAAAGGATTCCTGGGGCGGTCTCAGTGAACCTTAAAGGAGTCTCCAAAGCACCCTGAAGAAGACTTTTAAAACATAACTTATGAGCCCACCTTCTAGACTTTAATTCCAAAAAAACAAAGGTGCTAAGGAAGTTGTAATTTTTCTACCAGGGATGAGTAATCTCAGTAACAATGTTTTAAAATTGAGAAAGGGTAAAGACAAACTCTAAATACAAAAAAAAAAGCACTTACAAAATGACTATAGGGCTCTAAACTTACAGGCTTCCTCCATTCTCAGTGATTCACTGGTTATAGTTATTTTCAATACTCCTGCTAAGAAAGAGAGCCCAAAGAAGTAAAGCTTCTTCACTCTCAGAAACAGTGTGTAAACAGCATCCAGGTTATTTTCATTTTTCTATCAGAAAACAGGCTAATTTATATATGCTTTTACTGTTCTATGAAAAACTTCTTTGCCAGCTTTGACACTTGGGGAAAATAAAATGAAGGAAGTGGGGAATAAGCACTGTATGGTAGCCTCAAAGTTAGCAGAAGAAGAAAGAAGAGTATCCAGGTTGATGAAAATGGTGAGTAACTACAGAACAGCAGGGCAGCATCGCACAGTGAGATAATATAGGCAAAAATGTTTTGAAGACTATAAAATGCTATACACACGCAAGACACTTGCATTATTATGCAGACATTCTACTAAGCAAGGTAGGACAATTTATGGAGAGTTTTACTACCTAATGAGAAAAACAGCTTTGCAACAGAAAAGTGACCTAGAGAAGCAAGAAGCAGCAAAAACATCTGGCTTTCAAATCCCAACATGAGACCACAGACAGACTTCTAAAAGGGAAGCGAAGAATTCAGTCCACTTCTGGAAATACCAACCACGAGTGCACAGAGACAGCTCAGCCTCAACAAGCAGATTCACACGCAACCTAGGAAGTCTTACCAGGACTTCATTTCTCTTCTCCAAAGGTAAATCTTTGGGCCTGGCTCATTCCAACTGAAGCCCTTAATAAACGAAGAATGGAATGGGTTAAAGCAGAGCCAAAAAGGCTCCAGCAAGCAGTTAAGACCGGTTTGGTGTGTGGCTGTCCAGCTCTGTGTGCAGTACATGATGGGTTTATGTATATCTGCAAAGCTAATTACAGCCAGCCCTGCAAGTCCGTGGGCTCAGCATCTGCAGATCCAATGAACTGCAGATAAGGAGCACTCAAAAAATAAATCTGCATCTATACTGAACATGCAGATTTCTTTTTTAACCTCTGCTCCATAAACAATACAGTATAACAACTGTTTGTGGGGCTGAAGGTATAGTTCAGTGGTAGGACACTTGCCAAGCATGGGCAAAACCCTGGGTTCAATCCCCAGGGCTAAAAAATATGAAGATAATAGATATGTTATCTATTTACATTGTATTGGCTGCCATAGCAATTTGGAGAGAATTTGAAGTATACACGTGCATGGTTATATACCAATACTATGTCACTTTATGCAAGGGACTGAGCACCCTTGCATTTTGGTACAGAGGGAGGTCGTGAGACACCCTTAGCATCCTTCTTGACATTCTCTGAGCAACTTCACTTGTTCCTGAACATTCTCCTTGTATTTGCCATTATATTTCTGGACTGTAACTTCTGGTAGTAAGAGGTTGTCCCTTGTCACTTCTGTGGGGGCTGAAGTTGCAGCATACGGGATCAAGAGATCAGGAATAATTTGTGTGTGACACTGGCTACTGGTAAGCCTGTTTGTGAATTCTGAGCCCGTTAGTCACTTCAGCAATCTTGAGCCCTCTCTCCTCTTTAACATCTCCTCTCAGGAAGGGATCTAATAAGTTCAGCACATAATAGAGATGACTCAAAGTGTCATCTCTTTGGGACACTGTGCTCATTGTGGAATGGTCTATTGATGGGCTCTCGGCTCACTTGCTGTTGGGACTCGGACCTGGCCAAAAGAGGAAGGTCACCAGGGGTATCACCTGGAAGGGTGCCTCTCCCTCCCCAGTCCCTACCCCCCCCATTTCCTGGTTGCTCAAACATGAGCAGCTTTCCTCCACCACCCCCTTTCTGCATGGGAGCTAATGGGCCACAGACCATTACCATGAGCCAGAAATAAGTTTCCTCCTTTATGTTGTGGGTGCTGAGCATTTTGTCCCATAGACTAGGAAAGTAACTAGGATGCCCAGAATCCTTACATTCCCACTGTGACCCACAGGCTTTATATCAAGGGAATGAAAAGCTGTATAGGGCATGAGGACGGAAACCCCTAACTGCAGTAAGTGGAAGGAAAGCTGTCAGCAGTGCAGGAGCGGCCCTCACCTTCAGAACAAGGGGCCGCACATGATTGGGCATCACTGCTACTTAGGGAGGTGGAGAAGAAGCTGAGCTGCTTCTGGGATATTTGGGAAGCCCCAGACTCCTGCACTGGACTCAAAATTTACTATGGTTAGCCTCAAGTCATTTTTTTAAAAAAGCCTAAAATGATCACTCTGCCCCAGATAGGTCGGTAGCAGAAAACAAGATCATCAGACTCCGTACTAATTAGTATGACCAATACTAATGACAATGACCAACAATCAACACAATCTAAACTATTTGAAATCAAAACAATATTTTTTCCATCTTACTTTGAGGTCAGGGAATTGGGGATTAAAGCCGAAGCATTCACTCTGAACTACATCCCTAGTGATATTTTTTTTTTTTTGAGAAAGGGTCTTGCTGAGTTCTCCGGGCTGGGCTGAAACTTGTGATTTTCCTGCCTTCACTTACGCAAATGCCAACATTACAGGTGTGTGTCACTATGTCTGGGTTCCATCCTGCTTCTAAGAAGAATAGATATTTTTCTTTGTATTGGGAATCAAATTCACGACTGCACTTGCCGGGCAGGTGCTGTGCACCACTGAGCTATAGCCCCAGCCCTTTCTTAGATAATTGTGTTTTGATTATTTTTTAACTTTCAGCATTTGGAAAATTTAACATATTAAAGACAATATAGCAAAGCTGGGTGTGGTGGTGACATATATTTGTAATCCTAGCACTTGCGAGGCTGAGGCGGGGGACTGCCATGAGTTCGAGATCAATCTGGGCTACATAGTGAGTTCAAAACTGGCCTGAACTGCACAGTGAGACCCTATCTCAAAAAAGAACAGAACAGAATAAAACAAAACAACCCCCAAAATACAGTATGGCAAACTAGAATGACTTATCCCAATGATTGAATGTGTTTTGTATAACCCATATATCATGATAAAATAAACTCTACAAAACTAGACTTTTGCTTCTGTATATGCAATAGCAAACAAATATAGTTTGTAACAAAGAGAAACAGCTTTAGTGTGAAATGCATAAATCATTATTTTAAGTAGAGTTCTAAAACTTAAAAAAAATCTCAATCATTCAAACCAACAGAGGGGAGCAGAAGCAGGGAAATTAAAGGAAGCTACAAATTCAGATTTGAATTTGGCTAGCACTTTTAATGAGTGTCTTTAGGTACTCTGCCAAAAACTTTCACCTATATTATCTCATTTAAAAGCATCTTAAAGGGCTGGGGGTATAGCTCAGCTACACAAGTACCTGCCTGGCAAGCACAAGGTTCAGAGTTCGATTCCTGGTATCAAAATAAATAAATAGATAGATAGCATCTTATAATCTGGATCACTGGAACTGATTTGTTGTAAATCTCTTGGTATTTATGTAAAACTTGTATACTGGGTCACCATGCTTCCAACTTGTGTGCACATAAACATGCGTGGCATCACTATATTAGTTTCCTGTATGCTAGGAGAAAAATGCCTTCCTGTGAAAAGCAAGCCCTTTATATTTTCTTTCCAGGGCTCCTGGCAGCAGAAATAAGCAAGTAGCAGGGCACTGCAGCCAGTGAGCAAACAAGGACTTGGCTTCTGGCACCTTGGAGGCCATCATATTTAGCAGGATCATTCATGGCTGGAAATGAAGCTCTGACAAGGATCAGAAAGCAACAATACAAATACAGTGCACAGTCCAGGTAGTGCTCTGGAATATCTTGCTGTGCAATGAGGCAGCTGGCGTGATCCAAACACAACCTGGTTAATCTCACTCTTTGGCTTTTCCCTCATCTTTTCTGCTTTCTCCCCAGCACAACCATAAGAAATTTTGATTTATTTTGCTTTTTTGCAATACTGAGGATTGAATCCAGGGGCTCTGCGCTGAGCTACACCCCCAGCCCTTTATATTTCTTTTTTTATTCTGAGACAGGATCTCTTCATATTTCCTAGGCAGAGTTCAAACCCACAATCTATAAGAAAGTTATTTTTATTCTTAGGTAGAGGCTGTTGCCACTTTCACTCTAGTTCTTTGGGAAGCTGTCCAAAGAAATCTTACTTCCACCTCACTAAATCAAGTTATTTATGCAGCCACTTTGTCCTTCCACCTGCTGCTATTCTGAAGTGATTTAATTCAGCTCAACCTTGTTGAGCAGGCGGTGTGAGTCAGACACACTATAACACAGGAGCACAGACATGTACTGGGCATCTCTCCCCACCCCCTGGGTGCTGATGGAGGTAGACAGACATAACTTAAAACAGTCACTCACCCAACACATTTACTGTTTTATGCATTAATTTAGCAAATACTTAGCATCTAGGTGGGTCATTCCCAATGTTAGCTTGGGTCTGTCCAGAAGCACACCCTCAGACCACCATTTAAATGCAAGCTGCCTGTTTGGGTAATGATTTCAGGAAACAGTGGAATATGACAAAGGTTATGTTTTAAAATGAGTTAACCACCTTCTGGGACTGAGCCCTGCTGGGATTAGTTCGTACAGACCCCTCAGTGACCTCACCTCATTGCCAGTGAGTTAGTGATTTAGTCCATTTATAACCAGGTTCAGCATTTGACTGAAACCCACTGGGGGGAGGCTTTCATTCTCTGGCCCTTCCCATGCACTGCACATATATGGGCAGGGAGGGCTTCTGTGGACCAGAGAAAGCCACCACACAGACTTGCAGGGGCTTGTGGTCACAAATGGCCCCAGGGCAGCTAAGGGATACAGGAGGGTCATACCAGATAAGGCACAGGCACAAACAGTCTTAAGAAAATGAGGTTGGGAGAATGTGCAGGAAACAAACCATGTCCCTGGACTGTAAGAAGAAAGACAATACTCCCAAATATACTGCAGAGTGTGCAGCTGTCATAACTGCCACTTCCAACTACCCTCTCCTATCTTTCTGGCTTACTTCTGTAGCATCCCCATTCCAATCTTGCCCTGTCCCACTGAGAACTCTGAGACATGATTTCCCTCACCTTTTCATAGTGCCCCTCCCTTCCTACCTCACATCCCTTTCCATCTTACTGCGACTGGCCATCTTACTGGCTAGCATCATAATCACTGCCTTGCACTTGCCCCTAAATCCTTGAAGCCATTGCTTGCTGAACTAAATCACTACTCTGATCCGTTTCCTTCCTATTCACTCCTTCATGAAGAGACATACCTGGAAAAAAGCGCGTAAGCCTGCTTGTCTCAAGGGCTCCCTTAGTGGTCCTGGCCATCAATCATGCTTTCCTGACCTCACCCCTACTTCATACCTTCTTTTCTTGCTTCAAATCTTCACTATTTCTTTCTCCTTTTATGTTCGCTTTTATAGGCAAAAAAAGTCAAACAATCCAGAACCATGTGGTGGCACACACCTGCAATCCCAGCACTCAAAAGGCTGAGGCAGGAAGATTGTAATGAGTTCAAAACCAACCTGGGCTCCATGTGAGCTCAAGGTCAGCCTAAGATGCACAGAGAGACCCTGTCTCAAAAACAGAAACAAACAAACAAAAAAACCCAAAAAAACTAAAACAAAACCAAAAAAATCCCACCATAACAATAAAATCAAGCAATCAGAGAACTCTATAAGTTCCTATCACGACGTCTATCCACTGCTTGAGACTTTACAGGTTATCTTCTCTGCCCACACTGGCTGGACTGTTACACTACCTGTCCTCACTCCAAGCTTATGCCAGCCCATCACTACATCCAGAAGATCCCAGCTCCTCTCATCCTCTTAAGCTACGGCTCTGGCTATTTATCTCTCCATGGCACCATCAGTTTCTCCCTCTCTCCTCGGTCATCAACATCAGCATGCAAACATGTCATTATTTCTCCCTTCTTTAAGAAAAGTCTCTTACCCTGTCTTCCATTTGTTTGCCATTTTTGTCTGTTACAATATAGTTTCTATTATTTTTATTTATTTTATTCTTTCAATACACGGTCTTGCTATGCAGCTCAGACTCTTAATGATCCTCCTGCATCAGTCTCCCTAGTGCCACCACTCCCAGTTTCCATAGCCAGCATGGCACGCCTGGGAACCTGGGGCTATCACAGCATGCAGTACTGGTACCAGGGATCCAACTCAGGTCCTTGTGCTTGCCAGGCAGGTGTTTAGACCACTGAGCTATCTCCCCAGCCCTACAGTACAGTTTTTAAGATTGTGCCTGTTCACTATTTATTACTTCACAAAAACTGTCCTTATTAGAGTTGCTAATGCTAAAGCCACATTGCTAAATCAGTTCTTAATCCTCAGATATCAGCAACATGTGATATTATCTGAATACATCTTCCTTCTGAACTACTTTTCCCACATGGCTTTCAGGACACAACGCTCTTCTTTTTCTCTTCTCTCTCCACTGTTTGCATCTCTTCCCCAGCCACTGAACCCCAGAATGCCCCACAGCTTCACCCTGGACCCTTCTTTTTTCTATTCCTAGATAGATCCCTCCCTTAAAGGTGTGCAAAGAGACTCCTACTTTGCTATCTCCAAGCCAAGCCTTTTGCCTGAGTTCCAATCTCTACCCAAACTGCCTACCTAGCATTTCCACTTGGACATTCACTGGGCACCTCGGACTGAGTTCTGACACTCACCACCTGCCAAACCTACTCCTTTCTCATCCTTTTCCCATGGGTGAGTGGCACATTTTTTTCTTCCAGCTGCCTAGGCCAAAACTCTTTAGCTGATGTTTTCTGAATATCCAATTTCTTATCCAAAAGGAAATCCTGACAACACTGTTTAAATCCAGTCACTATTCACCTTTCCCTGATATCATTTTAGTATAGTAACTGTCTCACGTGAGTTGTCACAGCACCTTCTCTGGGGCTCCCTTGCACTGTTCTTATTCCCACTGACCCATTCTATGAGTGGCTGCCAAAAGAAGCATGACGCAGCTCACATCACTTCTCTGCTGAAAACCCTTCAGGGTGGTCCCTGCAATCCAAAAGCCAGAGGCCTCTGCCGGCCCTCAAGGCCCTCTCTATTTGCTCATCTCCCACCTACCTCCCAGCCTCCTCTCTAACATCTGCCCCTTCGATGGCTCCTGTTGCTCCAGTGGCCCCCTTGCTATTCCCTTGCACCTGACCCCCTCTACCATCAGATGTCTAAGCGGCCTGCATGCCCACCTCCCTCAAATTGCCACAGAATACCACCTTGGGTGAAGACCATCCCACCTAGCCAGCCTAATATGACAAACCACCTCCCTGCTCTTCCTCTTCAGCTTTTTTTGTTTTTCACACAAATATACTGTACTATGCATTTTACTCACCTTATTTATATTCTAACTTACCCTTCTAGAATCTCACCTCGAGAGACAGAGATCTCTGGCTCTTTTATTCTGGCACTAGCATGTACCTTCCACACAGTAGGCAGGCAACAGATACTTTCTGACAGAACAAACGAATGAACGAATGAATGAGTGAATGACATAGTCATATGAGGGTGAGGCCACATCCAGGCTCCTGCTCCATTACATCTCCATGCCTGTCCCTGCACAGAGCAGAGGCTCAATAAGTATCTGTTAAACGAAAGAAATGGGTGGAATGAATGGCTTTTGTGAAGATTAGACACATATTAAAATATTTAATAATAGAAATAAAGGAATAAGGAATCAAGATGAATATAAATTTATCCTTTTCATGTAGTAGTCTTAGGTTACTTTTTAATTGTGAAAAGTCAAATAAAAGTGGACCAGTAAGTTTAGACCATGTTGTAGGTTGTATGAAAACAATACAAATCCAGATTCTCAGAGGAGTGGGTGAGGCACCCGGGGATGTGCTACGTGGCCGAGAGTGGTAAGAAAGCACCTGTATGTCAGTGGACTCCATGCTAGGAAGGGAAGTGGGGAACACCCATGGCTAGGTGAAGATGACAGGGACCTCTCTGAGTGATGGTTATACCTCTTGCCAGCAGGCAAAGCTAACAAATTTGGTGAAAGTGTTATGGTAGTAGCAACAGCTGGTTTGGAAATCTGTGAATGCAGCTCTGATGTCTACAGAGGATTTCAATTCACTGGTTTAGAACCCTACCCAACACCATTTATGAGTAAAAACTAATGATGAACACATAAATGAAATATTCAGTGCTCCTCAGCCCTTGAGATCAGCTTAGACATGAATGTGAACCTGTGAGTTAAACTGTACCTCTGCATCACTCATGAAATACCATACAGTAGATGCTTCTGCCCTTTTCCAGCTTGTCTCCACAGATGCTACACAGTGGTGTCCTCAGGATAACCAAGTGTTAGGCCTAGGGCTTTAGCAGAAATAAGGCTAGAGGCCTGGCTCAGTGATGGTGAGCCTTAAAGAGCTCTCAGTGATAACAAGCAGCCCGCAGTTGCACTCATGCCACAGCTTTGCCACCACTGGCTATTCTGTGCACAGTACTATCATGTGTTAGTTTGGATCTGCAATGCCTCCCAAGGCTCATGTGTTGAATGGTTGGTCCCCAGCTGGTGGCACCACTGGGAGGTGGTAAGAACATTAGAAGACAGGGTCTAGTTGGAAGAGGTCACTGGAAGCATGTTTTTGGAGGGTATATTTTGCTCCTAGACTTCTGTTTTTTTCTTTCTCTGCTTTCCTGCCATGATGAAATTGACATCTTTCCTCTACCAAAACCAAATAAAATCTGTCTTCCTTTGTGTTGATTTTCTTGAGTATTTTGTCACAACAACAGAAAGCTGATTAACATAGCATGGCATCCTTTCTTGCTGGTGTCTTCCTGCAATAAGAGGAGAATCCGTCCTGTCTCCCCCCAAGGCCTTGGGGGAGCAGACGTAAGATATCACCTTATATAAATTTACTCAGGATTCCTCTCTAAATTTCTTATATCTTACCTAATTGCTACAAGCAACCAAGCAAAAGAATTGTACAACACTGAGCTGAAGAGGCTGACCTAAAATTTCCATAGGTGGCTGAGGATGTAGCTCAGTGGTAGAGCGCTTGTCTAGCACATCTAAGGCTCTAGATTTGATCCTCAGCACTAAAACAATAATAATCATGATAAAAATTGCTATCTGGTCACCAAGATTTTTGCTCTTTAGAGAGAGAATGCTGAATCATTCTGCTCCTAAGAGACAAACTACCACACAACCTCATTTCCTCGCTCAGACTCATTTCATTTGTCTTGGCATATTTGACTCAGTTTGTGACTAGCTCCTGGAACCAGCTAATGATTCAGACCCAGGGTAGTCAACAAATTCAGTTCTTTCTACTAAATCTGTCCTCATTTAATGGCTCATCACAAAAATATTTACATATTCAATTAAGATCTTCCGAACACAGAGACTAATTACAGTAAAAGAGTTCAAATTAGCCTTTAGGGCACTTTACTCAGCCATTCAACAAACATTAAAGGAAAATCTATATAGCAGTTATAAAGCATACATTTGAGGAATCCCGTTATTCACTCAAGGACAAAAGATATGTAAACCTTGAAAATAGATAAATTACTAAAAAAGTGATATACTATTATTATTATTATTATTTTTTTTTTTTGTGGAACCAGGGTTTGAACCCAGACCTTTGCTCTTGTCAGGCAAGTGCTTATTCTACTGAGCCATCTCCCCAGCCCCTTGATATACTATTTAAAAACGTATTGACAATGTTATTTGGCAGCAGTTTGAAGACTGTGACTATTTAGGGACAGGGAGCTCAACAAAGACTTTACAGAGTTGAGTAACTTGTGCTAGATTTGAAGAATGAATAAAAATCTCCAAGATGAGGCAGAATAGGCATCTCAACCAGAGGGTTTTAGTGCAAGGCCAGGCAGGAGTCAATGAGTCACATGGTGAAGTGAGTATAGGCTGATGCAGAAGATGGAATGGCAGGGATGAGACAGTGTTTAGGAGTCACCGAGTACCAGGTCTAACTCCCATGCAGTACTACATAGTACTATGTACCCAGTGAGGCTTATTGGTATTCGTAAGAGTTAAGACATAAAAAGAACCTAGAACTATGACTGACACAGAGTATCATATGGATTTTGTTATGACTATTATGTGTATTCACTACCTATCTCTAGGGTTGAGAATAATTAATACATATCTATTGGAGAATGAAGAATTTGTAATTTCTGAAAAGGAAAGAGATGGATATGATTTTTTATCACACTACACACAGTAGGAAGCAAAGAGGATGTGTTCTATTGAACTACTTCAGTCCCTTGAAAGTCATTCCTTCTTGTCATCCAAATATATGTTGGGGAGAGCAGGTTATTAGAATAAAACTAATCATGAGACTTTGTATATGGACAGCATTTTCAGTTTAAAGGCTGGCCAAATAGCTCAGTGGATTAAAGCTGCAAGGAGGTGCAGAAGCCAGAGGTTTGATCCCTGGGCCTGCCATGCCAGCCCCACCCCACACTGGCCCCACCCTACCCTAGGGGTGTGCTGAAACAGCAATGCTCTTGGGAGGCTGGAAATAGGTGGATCACTGAGTATGATCTAGCTGTGAGAACACCCTGTAGACCCTTCCCTAAAATACATTTTCAGTTTAAATATAGTCTTGTTTAAAAAACTTGCAATCTTTATAATTAATACTTTAAATCTCTTGTTTAAGACTGCTATTGCCAAAAATCTAGACACAACCTGAAATTCAAATTCTTCGGTGAATGTAAGCAACTGGCTGAGGTTGCTTACCTACCAGTACCTTCCCTAAGCCAACTTTTTTGTTATACCCGTATACTAATCTAAAGAAGCAAGGTAAAGAAGCAAAGGCACAAAGGCTTTGTCAAGGTGGGACTTTAATTTCCGAACCTACAAAATTCCTTAGTTAAGTCAATGTCTCATTTGAATTTAATTCAGTTCAATTCCACATCTGCTGAGAAAGATATTACACATTGCAGTTACCTAAATCCTACTCATTCCATAGTAATGGACTGGTAATTTGCAGATCAGTATTTGGGGTGCTTTGATTTGCAGCACTGAAGACTGACCCCAGGGCTATCTGTACAAGATCAGGTTACTGGGATGGCTAATCTTGCTTGTCAATTTGATTGGCTTGAGAGACAGTGAGATTAATAAAGCGCACAGATCTGCTGGATCCATGGGGATCCGTGGGTGCTTTGCCTCCATGCTGGATCACAGAGGCTGGGCTCTGAGGATGCTCTCTGGCTCTTCCCTGTTCTCTGTTCTCTTGCTGCCCTGCAAGAGAGCCAAGCAGCTTTGCTCTGTCATGCCCATCCACCATAGTGCTTTTACCTTAGAATGAGTCAATCAAGGATTGAAATTATGAGCAAAAGTAAACATTTCCTCCTTTAAGGATATGTGTATGCTGGGTATTTTGTCCAAGCAGTGGACAACGTAACTATTAACCAGCTGGATGACACTGAAAGTTATTTCATCCATTTGAGCCTGAATTTCTCCATAAAATAAATGAATTAGAATGGATTATCTAAAAATCTTCCAGGGACTCATGTTTTATAATTCTTAAGTGAAAAACAGCATCAATTTCAGTATAAATATACATTCCTATATTAGAAAATCTGTGAATTTTTCAGGGGAATAATGGTTCAACACATTGTGTAGGGTATTCTATGTGATTACAGAAGAAACTGGGAAATGGAGCTCATTTCTTTATTCACTAAAAAATATTTATTGAGTTGGAAACAGTAATCACAGGGGTTTGTTGTATGGGCTATGATTTGTGCATTGGTACCTCAGAATTAACAATTAAAACTGCATCAGAAATACCTATCTTCATTTTCTCCATTGTCCAAGCAAATAAATAATGTAGACTTTCTTGTTCAAAAGAAGTCATTCTCGGTTTATGGTTAGGTTGAAAAACTTTCACACATTAATTTCACTCAATTTTTAGACACTAAATATAAAGGTTTAAATGTTTCCTGCAACACTAGAGTTTTTCACTTTTTCTAAGGCTGATTCTTTAAGTTTTAGACACAGAGAGCATCTTCCTACTTTTATGGAATTTGTGATGTGCCTGCAAACACGATGCAAAATTCTGGTTATTACACCTCCAAAAAAGAGACATATTTACAAGTTGCAAAGGAAAAATAAGTAAGCAAACTCATCTTTGGGGATGTAAAGATATAACCTAGATCAGCCAACTCTTTTATCTTACTCAAATATGGTGCTGAAACTGAATTTTCAGGCTGGAGACCTAAACCTTTAGTTTCTTAAATGAGAAACTTGAAATTCAAAGCCACAGTGACCTTACCAAAGCAAAGCCAAGACACTTAATTAACACCAAAACTGCACTAAGGACCAAGGTCTGCAAATTCCTTGCTGGAAAATCTAGTTCTGCATTTGAATTGTGAGATTTTAGCAAATCAAGCATAGACAGAGGATACATATTCCTTACATTTGAAAGATATTGCTTTAAATTAAATGTAAGGCACCTGCCTTTTGCAGTATATTTCTCCAACTGATACGTTAGATAAATGTATGAATAAAAGACATACAACACACATATTTCACTTAGAGATAGGTCATACTCATAAGCTATTTTGCAAGTAGCTTGCTCAGAATTTGGAATCCCTTTTCTTATCAAAGAAAAGTACTGTATGGGCCTATTTAAACAGATATGGCTGAGATAATGGGGACAATATCCCCATAATCACTCTGAGCTGGGACCAACTGGGATCCCCCACCCTTGGGTCCTGGACCCCTGGAAGCCTCTAACAAGGCACTGGAGACAACTAGCAAGCCATAGAGTGGGAGGAATCCTAAAGCAGACAAGGCTTAAGCATTAAGGATAACACAGAATATCTGAAAACATACTTCACCTTTTGAGGTCAGGGTCGCGGATGATAACCATGTCTTACCCCCAAAACCTCTTGGGTACAGCAGTGGAGTGAGTGATCAATAAGGTCAGAACAATGTGAACCTGAAAACAGGGCTTTTCTGGAATCAGAAATCAACACTTTTTAGAAGGAGGATGACTTAAAGAAAACCTATCAAAGGTCTCTCACACTCTGCACTCCAGAGGTAGCTCCCATCTTTTTCACATTTCCCCCATACGTAGGTTCTGAGTTTGGGCACGATGTTCATATACATGCTGCTGGAAAAGTTTTCAAAACCGCCAACGTAATAGCAATTTTGTACATTTAGTGTGGGCTTCTTAAATTTCCGAGTCTAAACTAAGGAGGTAGCCATGCAAGTAGAATTTGCCAATTTGGTGTCACAGTCTTATTCTCCTTGGTCACCCGGGAAGCTTCAGGTGAATGAGGTCTCTCACAACACAAAGTCTCCTCTAAGTAAATTAATAAATCACCTCCTCAAACCCTGGCCTCCGGGCGGGACGGTGGAGATTAAGAGGCTATCAAAGTGGGGGGCTTCCTCCAACCCCAGGTGAAGAGCGGCTGGCCGGCTGGCTCGAGGGACCCAAGGAGACACGACTGGGGGCGGCCCTGGGGGACCCCCGCGCGCCTCCTCGCCCGCCCGGGGCCCGCCCCACTCACCGAGGTGGCCGCCGACCACGGTGACTGCGAGCTGGTCCATGAACACCGCTCGGAAGCGCACGTCCTGCTCCGAGCAGCGCTGGCGGAGGGCGCGCAGAATCTGCACCTGCGGGTAATCCTCGCTGAGGCGCCGGTCCGTGAGGAGCCAGACCTGGGAGCACATGGCGGCCTCGGCGACGGCGCCCCGCGCGGCGCGGACCCTCGGGCCCGGGCGCTCCGAGCTAGGGCGGGCGTCGGGCGAGCGCGCCGCGGCTCCGCTCCCGCCAGTGCGCCAGGGCCTCTGCAGCCCTGACCCGGCGCGCGGCCTGGCCGCTCCGCCCCCGCTGGCCGCCCAGCCAATCAGCGGCGGCGCAGGGCGCGGGCCGCCAGCGGCCGGCTGCGGAGGTGCCCGGCGGGCGGCGCCCGGAGGGCGGGACCGGGCCTGCGGCTGGCGCGGGGAGTGGCCCGGCCGGGCGGAGCCCTTGGCCGCTCGGGTGAGCGTGGGGGCCGCGGCGGCCCTGGCCGGCCTGGACCCGCTGCTGGCGCGGGTGAGCGGGACGGGTCTGGGAGGCGGCGGGCGGCGGCGCGAGAGTCGGGGCGGCTGATGCGGCGTCCTGAGCGCTCGGGGCGTGGGGGCGCCGGCAGCTGCCTACGGAGCTCGGGGAAGAGCCGCGAGGGCTTTCCAGAGGAGACTCCCAGGCTTGGCGAAGGTCACTTGGCTTGGTCCCCTTTCGGGCCCTGAGGGACATTTCGCGCCCGAATTGTGGCCTAAAGGCCGGGTGGGAAGTAAGCGAAATTGAGTTTTAGCAGCCTTCAGCTCAAAAGGCGCATTTTTCGGGGTCTGAGAATGTCTTACTCTGGACACCCCCTCCTGGCTTGCACTAGCTCTGGGCCTTCCCAACCTCCGTGTCCTAAACACAATTTAAGACCCTTTTGGTTCGCTGGACCACTTGTCTCTCTCCCCTCACGCCCCGCCCCCCTTCCTTTCTCCAGCCTGTAGGACTGAGTCATCGCTGTCTAGGCTCATCCTTGGCCCTTGCCAGCTGCAAATCCTGCCTGCAAACAGTGCTTAAAGCCAGCTTTTCCTTTCCAAGTAATTGTAGGACTGAAATTTGCCACTTTTAAAGATTGCATTTGCTTTTCCAACTCATTACAATATGTTTCTCTTTTCTTTGTTAAGGTAGGCCCAGCAATGAGAACTGCACATGAGGTAAGATGCCTCAGGGAAGATATAAGCTCCACGGCAAACATATAGGTGTATGCATTTGTGCACTGAAGATATACTTTTGGAATTTTTTTTTTTTTTGTCTTTTTGAGACAGGGTCTCACTGTGCAGTTCAGGCTGGCCTTAAGCTCACTTTGTAGCTCAGGCTGGTCTCGAACTGACAACAATCCTCCTGCCTCAGCCTCCTAGTGCTGGGATTACAGGCATGCGCCACCACGCCCAGCTGGAAAAGTTTTCTATAAATGACATTTCAAAAAAAATCTTATTTTGAGCAACCTTTGTTTTCTAAAATACACCTCCTTGCAGCCCCTGTGTATTTTCTCAAAGTAACACTAATCTAGTGACTTATAGATTAGTAATTTTCAGCATCTAAACTTCAAATCCACTTGGATTTTGACTTTTCCTTTGTGTTCATGGGATCTATTTTGTTTACTCTGATGTTTCCTACAAGGCTTCCGCAGAATCACCATAGGGTATTGTTGGAGCTCAGAAAAAATACTCCAAAGTCTGATGCTCTGACATACTGAGTACTTTGAAAACAGCCCTCTGAAACAGAATCTCTTTCAGATATTCTGCTTCCATTTTTTCCCCTCTTATTCCCGTAGATGTGACATAGAAACCATATTATATCTTCCCTGAGTCAGGTTATAGAAACTAGAACTCTTCTTTCCTAAAGACAGTTTTAAAGCCTAGAAATACTCATCTGACCTTCTTCCTCTCTCCTGTAGGAGAGGGTCTTGAAGAAATTTTTTGGCCTGCCTTTTGATAACAGCTTTTTCAACCTTCATTCCAGAAGAGGTCCAGTCCCCTACCTTTTTGAAAAGAATGCTACACATATAGGGGCCAAGAAGAATCAACATAAAATAATGACTGCTTTAAGGGAAATAAGAGAATTGTTTATTCTGGACCAAATAGCAATGATCCCAGTACATGGATTCAAATGATATGCTCCACTATGAATGAGGTTGCATGAACTTTTATAGCCACAGAACGAAGAAAGTTATAAATCAGTGCATTCAGTAAGCATTTTGGTAGGACATTAGTTTGGCAGGCCACAGCAGAGCTGGAAAGTTTTTTTTTTTTTTTTTTTTTTGCGGAACCAGGGGTTTTGAACTTGGGCCCTTGTACTTGCCAGGCAAACACTTACTCTACTGAGCCATCTCCCTGGCCCTGGAAAGTCTTTTCTATAAATTTTATTTTATTTTTATTATTATTTTTTATTTTACTTTTTGTAGTACTAGTGAATGAACTCAGAACCTTGTGCTTGCCAGGCAAGCACTTATTCTATTGAGCTATCTCCCTGGCCCTGTGCTATCTCCCTGGGCCTCTATAAATTTTAGTTGTTATCTCATAGCTTTCTTAACATTAAGAGTGATGGAAGCAACAGGTCCTAAGCTTAGCAGTATATTCCAAGAGTTTTGCCAGATATGGGTGTTGCAAATAAATGGCCATTGAAAGGACTAAGATAGCCCAAGAAAATTTCTCAGCCAAGGTTAAACAGTCTGCAGGATCTTTAGTATCGGTGTGACTTCTTCAAAACATGTCAGTTTACTTGCCCCATTGTCCATTGTGTAAGGTGTGGTACTGCCAAAGTGGGCACGGTCCATCTAATGTAAAGTGATAAGCATAGTTCACTGGAATGACAATTTGCTAAGAGATGTATGTGAGTCAGATTTACAAGTTGCTTATCCATTTTCAAAGCTGTCCCCATTAGATTAGAATGTTTTTAGTTGGGGCCGGGGAGATAACTCACTGGCATAAGCACTTCCCTGGCAAGCACAAGGGCTCGAGTTCAATCCTTGGTCCAAAGGGGGAAACAAAAAGAGAATGTTTTAAGTCATATGCAAATGGAAGCCAACTTCCTCAAGACTCCTCAGGTTTGAGGAGTGTCTAAGGATGCAGATGTTGTAACCACTGCCTTCTTAACTCTTTTTGCTCTTCCCAGTAGGCAGTTTCTATCATCTCTCTGATCCCCTTTTCTAGGATCTGTCTGCAGTTAAGACAAGCATATCCATTTAGGAAATAACCACTCTTGTATGTGTATAATGTTTTCTTATATCATCAAAATTCCTCAAGGATAAAGGTATCTGTCCCAAGTATATATTATTTTTTGTTTTTTGTCTTTTTGAGACAGAGTCTCACTATGCAATTCAGGCTGGCCTTAGCCTCACTTTGTAGCTCAGGCTGGTCTCGAACTCACAACAATCCTCCTGCCTCAGCCTCCTGAGTACTGGGATTATAGGCATGTGCCACCATGCCTGGTTTAGGATTTTTTTCTAAGGTAAATTATGCTGTGGTAAGTGTCTTGCAGTGGGCCATGGTTAAGGTTAAGTTGCTGATCTGTGGCAGTACCTGTGAATGAGGCAAACCTTTAAGATGTGGAACTTAGTGGACAGACATTGGATCACTGACTGTGGGGACATAAGGACCTTAGCTTTGTCCTCTTTTCTATGCTTTTGCCACGTGCTTCCACGCTGATGTACAGCTTCACCATGGGCTCAAAAGCAATAGCCACCTGACCATGGACTGAAACCGTCAAAATAGCCAAATAAACCTTTTTCTTATAAGTTATCTCAGGCTTTTTATTATACTACGGCAGCATAGACCAACATATCACTTTACATAATTTCTCCAAAGGTGACTCCCAAATTCAAGTTCAACCCTAATGTCTCCTGAGCAGTAGGAAAGGATGCTATTCTGTTATCTCATCCCTGCCCCTAAAGCTAAACCCATTCCTTTCCCTTCCAGACTCAACTGTTTTAAATAGGAAAATGTATTCCATGTAACAAAAAAAACTTGGGACTGATCAGCTTTAAAGTTAGTTCATTTAAGACCTCAATAACATCAAGAGCCTAGATTTTTTCACCATTTAAAGTAGTGCATACCTCTACTACTAACTACTTGGGAGACTAAGGCAGGAAAATCATAATTTGAGGCCAAACTGGGCAACTTGATAAGGCCCATCTGAAATAAATAGGTAAGGCTGGGGATGTGGCTCAGTGGTAGAGCACCTATCTAGGACCCTTGTTCAATCCCCAGTACCATGAATAAACAAGAGCAAATTTTGCTCTTTTCAGTCTTAGACCTTTATGATAGTATCCTCATAATAGAAAATGCCTGCCAGAATGCCAGCTGACATACACATAACATCCAGCAAAAGTAGAGACTTTCTTCCTATGTGTCTTTTCTTACTTGCACACTCATGTGTGTGTATGTGTGTGTGTGTGTGTGCACATGCTGACCTTGCACTCCCTTGTGTAGCCCAGGCTGACCTCCTGTGTCTGCCTCTTGAGTGCTGGGATTATAGGCATGTGCAACCACACCAGCATTCCCATATGTCTCTCAGCAAGGAAAACCTTTCTCAGAAGCCCTGAGGTGAACTTCCCACAGTCTCACTGTTACTATAGCCAATGTAGTATAACAATGCTGCTTCGAAGCAGATGAGAAAATAATTTATTCTGAGCCAAATGGTCCATGACCCAAGAGCATGGACATGGTCTCAATTTAGCTTAAAAGACGTTCTGGATGGAAGAGGCTACATGAGCCTTCACTGTTACAAAGAAGATTGTAAGACAGAAATGGTGGGAGCATTAGATGTGCTACCCTAAAAATGGGGAAACCATTTTTACAGGTTTCGACTGTTATTTTGTAGCATTCTTAGCTATAGGGCTAATGGAAGCTAAAAGCCTACTGAGCTTAGTAATGTATCCCTACAGATTTACCTAATAATCACAAGAATTTTAGGTCAAATACAAAGGTTCAAAGTAAATGACTGTTTTTTTTTTTCTTATGGTAGCCCAAGATAACTTTGGTTCTCACTGTGCAATATTCTGTATCTCCACACACAATATTCTATTGTGCTGACATCAGTCTGCAGAATCTATACAGACTCATTCTAGCCATAGTAACAAACAACCACGAATAGCTTAACTTTATTAAAATTCACCTGTGTGGCAGAAATTGGACTTCCCTCCCTAAGTGTCAAGAGGTGGTGAATATCAGGGCAACACTGGAAAGAATGAACACAGACTAAACAATCATGTTTGATACAGATGACAGCATGGTAAACAGATCACTCAGGATAACCTAGGTTCTAGCTGTAGTAACAAGTAATTTTCAGTGTGGCTTATAGCCAGGAAATTTTCCTTCTCAAAATAGCGTGCATACATGTCAATGGCAAAACAGTGTGGCTATCCTTAAGGTGTCTTCATGACAGGGCCCAGGCTGATGAGTCACTTGTTTGCAGAACAGTTTTGAACTCTTCTGGAGAAAAAAAGTGATCCTGGTCACCCACATACTGAACTTGGAACCAATACATGTGAACCTGCTCACTTCACTAGAACAAATACATCTGACCAAGGCCACTGTCAAGGGGTTGAAGAAGTATAATCTTTCCCTGAGACAGCAAAAATTTTGAAAAGTTGTGACCAGTAGTACAATTTGTTGCAGCTAAAGACCAGAAATTGCCAATTTCACTCTATTAATCAACTCTCTGATCCTTGGGATTCCCAAGGGAACTATAAGCTAGAAAGAAATTGGGATAGGAACCAAAAGATCATTTTAATCCTGGCTGAGCTAGCACACCCAATAATCTCAGATGGAGTTCTGCCAGAAGACTGAACTGAATCATATGGCCTAGGCTTAAGTCTGCAGCAAAACGGCAGCACCCTCTCTGCCCCAGAGAGCGTAGAACCAGTGTGCTTGGGTGGGTCCACACAAAGACAGGTGATCCGCAGTTCAAAGCAGAGCAGGGTTTTGGTTGTTTTCAGAACGTTGCCTTGAGCTGCTGGGCTCAAAGCTATCCACACATCTCTGCCCTTTATAGCTGAGACTACAAGTGTGTACCATCATGCCTGCTTCAGTAAACTGACTTTTCTCATGTAGGTGTGTGCTGGAGCCTGAGCTGGGCCTATACAGCAGGAAAAGACTAATGTTACCTTATAACACACTAACTCCAATCACATAAAATGTAAACTAATGTTCTGGTATGATATTGTATATCCCCCCCTACACACACATACATCTCCAGGTCCTGCCTATATCTCCAGTTCTGGAAGCAGCTCAGGAGTACAAGAGGTGAAAAGAGCATTTTTTGTTATTCATAAGAAGAGCCCTTCAGCCACACCTGAGTTGTGTTAGTGAAGTGACTTTCAGAAAGCTCTTAGGAGAAAGGGCTGGGGAGAGGGCTCAGTAGAATAAGCACTTTCCTGGTAAGCACAAGGCCCCGAGTTCAATTCCTTGTTCCGTCAAAAAAGAAAAAAGAGGAAAGAAACGAAAGTTCTTAAGAGGGATAGTTACCAAAGGAACCACAGGATGAGAGAGGGTCTGAACTTTCAATCCAGCTCCACTGCTGGGACAGGAGAGGGCTGAAGGTGGAGTTGGTCACCAATAGTCAGTGATGCAGTCAAGCATGCCTGTTGAGTGAAGCCTCCTTAAAATCCCCAATGGTCAGTATCCATTGGGGGATACACTCCAGAGCTTGGGTGGGGGAGGGGTATGGTGGTGTACACCTATAATCCTAGCACTCCAGCAGCTAAGGCGGATGTTTGAGGCCAGCATAGGCTACAAAGTGAGTTCAGGGCCAGCCTGACTGCCTAATGAGACTCTGTCTCTGAAATACAGCAAACATAATTAAAGTCATTCCCTGAGTTCCCCAATCCATTCTAGAAATTAAAGAACCCTAGGAGGGGATTGTAGAAATCCCCAGTTTACAACCAGTGAGTCAGATAGAGGGAGCCTAGCTTTGTCATTGGTGTCTTAATGGGAACAGTCTTGTGTGGCTGAGCTCTGAGGCTATCTCTAGGTAGACAGCATCAGAACTGAATGGTAGGTGTCTTACTTTTTACTCATTGCTGGGACAAATACCCAACACTCAAAATAAAGGAAGGAAAGGTTTATTTAGCTCACAGTTACTGGAGGGTTCAGTCCATATTCCGCTGGCTCCAAGGCAAATGACAGCAGTTCATGGCAGCAGAAGACAATGAAGAGCAGAGGAGCAGCAGCTGCAGTCCATTAAGCCTCTCTCTTCCTTCTACGCTGACTTCAGTGACCAGCGCTCCACGGCACGGCAAAGGTCCCAGCACCTCCAAAGTGGTACAGCTGGGAAGATCAAACTCCTCCCAAAGACTGGGAGTCCTACACGGAAGCGGGTCGGGTCGGGGCTGGGCAGTCAGGGCTGGGCCCCCACGCCCAGAACTGCCCGAGCTGATTCGGCCAAGTTGACACAATCTATCAACTAACACAGTAGGAAACCCAGCTGATGTCCACAGAAAATATGACAGAAGAGAGCCACACTGGACACACTCTGGTGGTGTGGGAGTACAGAAGGAGACCGCCCGCTATGGCTGGGCTCTGACTAATCGGATCTGTAGCTCCCTCTCCTGGTTGTGGAAGAAATATGCAACCTGTGAGGAGACACGATGTCTATGCCTGAGCAAGAATCTTACATCACCCCCTCTTAACCATCCAGTTAACTTCTCCCTCTTTTCCACCTTCCTTCCTATAAATTTCCTCACAATCAGACTTGAGTTCTTAATTTTTTTTTTCGGAACTAGGGATTGAACTCAGGCCCTTGCACTTGCCAGGGAAGCACTTTTTTCCACTGAGCCATCTCTCCGGCCCCAGACTTGAGTTCTTTTTTTTTCAGCTCCCAGCCTCCTTACAGGGTGACTTTGCAAAACTTTTTGCAAAAACCTAGTGCCAAAGTATTGGCCTCTGTGCACACTGGGCAGCAAGCCTTTGCTATGTTCCAGATTCTTACTTTTGTTTCCTCCACTCATTAGGAAGGTGAGCACAAGAGTCCCTGCCAAATGTGCACTATCTATTTGACCTTTAGGCAGGGTCATTTCCTTACAATTCTGCTTATGGGGGCTCTGACCATTTTGCGCACTCATCATTAAGACTACCATGCCTTATCTAAAGCAAGAAGGTTTGCTTACAATATTGAAATGCTCTTGGTAAACTTATGCAAGATCCAAGAGTAAAATGTTCTATATTTTACCAAAAAAAAAAAAAAAAAAGACTACCATGCCTGACTAATGACTGAATTTGCCTATTTTAGGATTAAAATTACTGTCTGAAGATAATTGTCTCATGATGGCAATGGATTCTAAGATTGGTGGTATATCACTGGCACAGAATGCGATGTGTATAGAATTCTTTATAAGAACAGGAATGTATGTATAAACAATTTGCTTAAAATAAGGATATTTGAGTACATAAGCCAAAATAATAGTTATTCATACTGCAAATATTGTTTATTTTACACAAGGATTCACTAATAAGATTTAACACGTAATTTCCCCTTCTATTCCTTCTCTCCTCTTTCTTCTCCTCTTTCTTCTCCTCTTCCTTCTTATATTATTCTATTTTCTGTTTAACCACACAAAGGGTTTTTTCCATCACAAGAAATGGGTAGAAATCACAGGAAAATCTCTTTACCTGCTCAAAAAAAAATTAGTGTATTTTTCTAACTGAAGAAACTGAAATTTAAATTAGCAGTGCTCTGCAAGGTTCTTAAATAAATCAAGACCTAGAATCAGCCTACGGTGATGGGTTTAGTCCTCTCTTCAGTTGCCAGGACAGGTTCTAAGCTATTGAGCATGACAGGCAAAAAGGAGATAGCGAAGATGAGTACCTAGCAGGGAGGAGGAAAAATAACGATTTCCTTGGAATGGTTCTTTTTCTTCTCCCCTCTGCTCCCCTTCTCTTTCCCTTCTTCTCCTCTCTGCCTCCTATTCTTTAAAAATATATGTATTTGGTATGGGTCCCACTACACAGCACATAATGATCCTCCTGTTTTAGAACAGCATGTGGTACAGGGGATTGAACTGGTGGTTGTACTTGCCAGGCAGGTGCTTAGACCGCTGAGCTATCTCCCTGGTCCCTTCTTAGCATTTTGTAATGAACCAGAGTCTCAACACCAGTCACAATACAATTTCAGGCAATACTCTCCAGGGTAGGTCAGGCGCCCAAAACTCTTTCACGTTTCCTTGCCTGTACTGGTTATAATTCATTCATTTACAAATCACAGAAATATATTTTAAACTAAGAAAAAAAAAAAAGTACTGGCTCATAATTCTTGGAAGACCATGACATCAGTCACTTCTAAATCCAGGACTAAAAGGCGCTTTTGGAATTGGCTTTCCCACTTCCTTAACCCCCTCATCTCTTCCTCTTCATTTACCCCATCCTCTTCTATAGGAGCTACCCTCCTCCATGTGACAGGCAAGACAGCCCCATTTATGTTCTACTTTGTGTGTGTGTGTGTGTGTGTGTGTGTGTGTATCTTTTTGAAACAGGGTTTTGCCATGTAATTCAGGCTGACCTTGAACTCACTTTGTAGCTCAGGCTACAAACTTGCAGTGATTCTCCTGCCTCAGCCTGATGAGTGCTGATGTTACAGGTACCACACCTGGCCTACATTCTTCTTCCCCCCCCCCCTACAGTACTGGGGCTTGCACCCTAGGTTTAACACTCATCAAGCCCTCTACCATGGAATTGTACCTCTCTATCCCTACGTGGACTTTTTTGATTGGTCTGGCTCAAGTCATGTGTTACCAGGCATTGTGGCCCAAGAGTACAGAGTACCTAATTTATAATTTTGCCTCATAATTCTGTCCATCTCATAATTCTGCCCATCTAGAAAATGTGTTCTCTGGAAAAATGTTACCAAATTAATTAATTAATTAATCCTTTCTTTCCTTTTTCAAATTCTTTCTAATGATGTGAGTGAGTCTCAGGCAAACATTTCATGTAGTCTCATCAAACAGTCTGGGCTTTACTTCATATTCCTGCTTATTTCTGTTCTTGATATTCTGCAGTGACCACTGCTTACATTCTGTGGAAACCCTTGCTCCATGGTTTCCTTGTACAGCCACTTAAACCTGATACCATTTAGCTGGACTATTATTGGTCACTGTGCCCCATGGGCCACTGCTTGTGGTAATTTTCTTTCCTGAACCTCCTCTCTGTGGTCTCTTTGGAGAAGTGTCTAGAAGGTTTTTTTGTTTTGTTTTATTTTTGTTTTTGTTTTAAGATTTATTTATTTGGTAAAGGGTCTCACTACACATCTTGGATTCATAATGACCCTCCTGTCTCAGTCTCCCCAGTGCTGGGCTTACAGGTATACACCACCATACTTAGTTTCAGTGGCCGCTCACAGCAGCCAGCACAGCATGTGGTACTGGGGATTGAACCCAGGTCCCTGTACTTGTAAGGCAGGTACTTAGACTGCTGAGCTATCTCCCCAGCCAGCCTGGAAGTTTTTGATGCACTGTGGTAAAGAATAGTGAATATAATTGTATATTCTTGAGTTCTAAAGGCTCCACTTTATAATGGAACTAAATTCTAGCATGAGTTGCAGCTCATGAAGCTCTCATGTGTTCTTCAGGAGGAAGACAAGCTTCTGTTTGCACAAGTGTCCATGTCGTGTGCGGGAACCTGGGACTGCCTTCAAGAGACGAGTAAAAGCCAGAGCAGAGGTGTTCTAGGGTTAACAGTTACCTAACTCTCGCCTTTTCCTTTGGAAGGACAGGAACAGCTCCTTCTGTTTGCTCTTGTATTAGGTGGATCACACTGTGACAAACAAAGTTGGGAAGATAGCCAGGTGCACAAAGCCACTCCACTTGTTTTACTTTGTTCAGGTTATGCTTATAAATACTGTGCACTGGGTAACTTATAAACCACAGAAATTTATTTCTCATAGTTCTGGAGTCTGGGAAGTCCAGGATCAAAACGAAGTCCAGGATCAAAGTGTCGGCATATTTAATGTCCAATGAGGGCTTGTTTCCTGGCTTACTGATGGGAGTTCCTTGCAGTGTCCTCACATACCAGAACAGCAGTGCTTCATGCATTCATTTCTAGGATTTATTTATTAACCTTTAGCACTACACATTTGCAATGTATAGTATTCACATTGCTGTATCTTTCTTAGAGGAACTTAACACATTCATCAGGACTCTGCCCCACAACTAATAAACATCTCAGAAGTCCTGTTTTCCAATACCATCACAATGGTGGTTAGGTCTCAGTAGACGAATTTACAGGAGACATGGGCATTCCAGCTGTAGTGTCTTCCCATTATTCAACTATTGCAACCTTATAGATCTGCTAAATATGTCAGGGGAAAATAACAGAATCACGAAGTAGGTTTTCTGAAGTTGCCAGTGTTCATCCAAGTAGCAAAGAAAAGCTAAAGAAAACCAGGGGACCACCTCATGGGGTTGGTGGCCATCACTATATCCCGGTAACCCATGATCACTATACTTGTACAGCTAAGTGGTGATGGCTCTCGGGTGTAGCAGAGTCAAGTGTTTCAGTACTACATGCAGCTTAATGCTACCCCTGGCCCTTATCCCTCTAACATGTGCAGGTAGACCACAGGAAGCAGCTCAATCTGGATAGCTATAGGTCTAAGAACTGTTGGGCTAACAAATTCTCCAGCCTTGATGCAAGGTTTGGCTGCTCAAACCATACCCCTCCCAATGCTCTGAAGAATTTGCTGTTAAATTTGCCTTTTTAGCCCTCCAACTCCTTACTGAAGACATGCTCATGCACAATTTGTGGATATGGCTTGAGTCCTTAGGAGTTTCTTTAACAGTTAAGTTAAAACAGAGAATGCAAGAGAAATATGAGAGGGGTGGCATCTCACTATCCTCCAGCAACTTCTAAATCCCAGTTCATCCCAGTGGGAATAATCCCCTACAGGAATAGGTGAGAATACAGCCACTGTCACCCGTGATTATTTTCTAGAATGGTGGCTGAGGGAGGTCAGAGGTGGTCCAAGAGGTGTACACATTTCTCAATTGATGTCTCTCATTCTGCTGCCCTATGGCTTTGTTTCTCTTCAGAGGGTCACAGAAGAACTGTTTCATAGGCTGACAGCCACCGACCCTCTGGTTTTCATTCTTTTTTTTTTTTGGCAGAACCAGGAATTGAACTCAGGCCCTTGTGCTTGCCAGGGAAGTGCTTATTCCACTGAGCTGTCTCCCTGGTACCCCCTCTTTGGTTTTCCCCTTGTATCATACTCAATATTGGAGCAGATTGGGTTCTAGCAAGGACTTGAACAGAGAAAGAGAAAAGGCATAGAAGGGATCAGTTCTGAGATATAACTGAATATATTAAAGAGAGATCTCTAATCTAGAGATTGGGTGAGGATAGTGCAGTACATAGCTTAAACTCAGGAGCATGGATCTGACCTCAAATCAAAGGGAATAGGAACTTTTTAAGTGGTCAGCATTTATAGCATATGTAGAAGCAAAATACTTGACAATAGAATACAGATATAAGAGAGTAGGGCCAGGGAGATAGCTCAGTGGCTTAAGTGCGTGCTTGGTAAGCACAAGGCCCTGAGTTCAATCCCTGGTACAAAAAAAAAAAAAAAAAAAAAAAAAAAAAAAAAAAAAAAGACATATTTAAGTAATTTTCTTTTTGCCTTTTTTTTGGGAGTGATAGTGCTGGAAGGTGCTTATGGCACTGAGCTATTTCCCCAGTCCAATATGAGAGTAATTTTTAATGCACTGTTGGAAAGTCCTTATACTACATGAAAAGCAGTATTACATTATTTGTATGTAATCTTACATTAGAAAGTATAAGGTCAACAGTAACCATTTTATTATTTATCAGATTTTATTGGTACATTTTAGATATACATAATGATCACATTCACCATAGATAATCTGTACCTGTACATTATACAACTTATTTTTTCCTCATTCTCCTACTCTCCCTTCAATCTCTTCTCCCCTCCGCATTTACAAAAGGTTTGTTTCCATGTTTTCCTTCTTTCTCTCTCTCTCTTTTTTCATCCTTTCCCTTCCTATCTCCCTTATTCCCCTCCCCATTTGAACATTTTCTTTCTGTTTCATAATACCTATTATACATTTTGGTCCTTATTTATACTTTCAGTTTCTCACACCAGAGAAATAATATAGCATTTACAATATGTCCAAAATGTTTCACTTAACTGCATCTATTTTCTTAGAAATGTCTTGAGTGTATCCGTTTTTTTTTTTTTTTTTTTTTTTTTTTTTTTTTTTTTTTTTTTTTTTTTTTTTTTTTCAGAACTGGGTATTGAATTCAGGTCCTTGTGCTTGCTAGGGAAGCACTTATCCCACTGAGCCATCTCCCCGGCTCCTGAGCGTATCCTTCTTTAAGGCAGAGTTGTACACCATTGTATTAAAAATCTCATCTCCTCTTTATCCAGTTGTCAGTTGATGAACATGGGTTCAAAAGATTTGTCTGTTATAGACTGCCACTATGAACATAGGCAAGCAAGGATTTTTTTTTATGTATCATGTTTTTTTATATTTAGGAGAGGGTATGCAGGGTGTATAGGTTCTCACTACATAGGGTGGACTCATAGTGTCTACAGCCTCCCAAAACTGGGATTATAGGCTGCCATGCCTAGTCTCAATTGCCATCTCAGTGCACCTTAGGGGCAGGGCTGGCAGGCAGGCCTGGGGATCAAATCCCTGGCCCCTGTGCTTGCTTGCAGGCTGGAATTTTGTTTTTAAATGTTAACTTCAATAATGGGAGCTGGGCATGGTAGCACATGCCTGCAATCCCAGTTCTCAGGAGGCTAAGGTAGGAGGATCATTGTGAGTTCAAGGCCAGCCTAAACTGCATAGCAAAACCCTATCTCAAAAATAAATAAATATGGAGTAAACCACTTTCAATAACTTGATTTTAAAGTGATCTGCCAACTGAGAATCAGTTCTCAACCTACTGAACTAAATCTTTGCTGAAAATGCTGTCAGAGTGGTGATTAGGTTTATCTATGTCATACTCATCACTTGAAAAACTAATAGGAAACCAGCTGTGTTCCTGCTTGCCTGGAAAGTTGACAACACAGCATCGGTGTCTGCTATTTATTTTGTCTTGTCTTGCTGAAGTCTTCATTTTATTTGTTTTTTAATCCTGAACCCAGCTGATAGCCTCTTGGAATCGTTGTTAGTTGGCTGCTTCAGACACTTATGTTTAGTAGAAGAGATTTTACTGTATATAGCATACATTAGGCAGAATATATATATATATATATATATATATATATATATATATATTTTTTTTTTTTTTTTTTTTTTTTTTTTTTTTTTTTTTTTTTTTTTTTTTTTTTTTTTTGTGGAACCAGGGATTGAACTCAGACCCTTGCACTTATCAGGGAAGTGCTTATTCCACTGAGCCACCTCCCTGGCCCCAAGCAGAATATAGTTTATACAACATATATATTGAGTGAATATCTGTAGCTATATAGATATTCACTCAATAGATTTTAGGTTTTTTTTTTTTTTTGTGCCAGGGATAACATGGTACTGACACTTTCCAGACAGGCCCTTGTGTCACTGTGCTGTATTCCCAGCCCCTTCAATGGAAAAAAGAACATTGAATTGCAATATTCATGTTTTTCCCTACCTAGCATTGCTAACTAGCTAGCATATGACATTAGGAAAATCACTGAACTTCACTGGCCTCATCTGCAAAATGAAGGATTTTCAAACTAGATATTTTCTAAGGAAGTTCTGAAATGCTATAATTTTATAGTCTTGTAAGAAACTCATACACACACCTGGGGCCAAGAGCAAAATAGCTGAACTGAGCCCAATACCAAGAGGGAACAAGCCCAAGCTGATGAAACCCAGAGGTGCAGCTGTTTTCCGGGAAAATGCATGGTGACTAAGCACAGGGACACTGACAGATATAGCTGGGCAAACAAGTTAGTCATGGGCGCATTAAGTGTTCCTTTCAGTTTAGTTTTGGGGTACACCTAACTGTTCCCTATGACTTCATTTTCTTGGGGAAGGAGTGGTCAGTTATATCTATAGAGAATATATATTCTACTTATGCAGTAAAATTGTGGACAGAGGCTCTGAATATCTTAGCTAACCATGAAACACTACCAGAAAGGATCATGGGTTTTGTTTGTAGTACTGAGGGTCAAATCAGGGCCTCACATATGCTAATCAAACACTCCATCACTGAGCTATACCTTTAGTTCGAAATTATGTTGTTGTAGACATTCTGAATATAGCCTTAAAGTTACTGGCTACTTCTTACCTTACTGATCTACTATGGTGTCCCTCTCATTCATAAGATATGATCTATGCTGTTGATGGCACACAGCTTAGATTCCTGACGCTGTCTTAGTTGTCTATAAGTATCGGCAAACGGCCCAGGCTTGTGAGAGATAAGGCTCAGTCTAGGACTAAGCAATATGTCATGTCTCCATAAATTTCAGAGGAACTATTACATTTAGAAAATCTTTCTAGAAGCCACTGTCTCCCAGAGACAGTTCATGCATGAATACTGGGACTATGTCCCATTGCAAGAGTCTGGGAGGGAAGGTGCCCTACAGTAACCTCTTACTTTTAGTTGAGCTGAATATATCATGACTTCTCTGTGGACAAGTACCTCATAGCTTAAGCCTTCTGAGGGTGACTGACAACATTACTTTTCCTAGGTATATAGTTACTTGATAAGTAGGGCCAGATCTGTCAAAGGAAAACCAAAATAACATCGATTTCCATTATGTTAAAGAATGTGACTTAGGTGTGAGAGTCTATTCTTAGTGCACAATCCCAAAGTTAGATGGCCTTACCATCTGCTCAGGGAAAGCACTGAAGCTCTGTGTGTCTCTTCTGTGTAAGAAGGACCCTCACAAAACACACAAGATCTGACAGCCTATTGATTGTAGTAGACCACTCCCAAGGAGATGAGAAAAGGGATCCTGCAGTATCTGTGACCCTTGCCTCTCCCCAAATATACCATTCAGGCAAGTTATTCTACTTCCCACCCTCATGCTAAATTTATGGCTTTAAATAAAGGAGAGGAAGCCCTGCCCTATACTCCCAGTCTTTCTCATGAACATTATCTTAGATCTTTTTCTAGGCTCTGAGGGAGGCCAACAATTTTAGCAGTGAAATAGGATATTTTGCCCCTTTTTCAACCATCTCTGGGATATGCATATAATCAGTGAAACAAATACTACACTACATTACACAAGATTTTTATTTTATTTTATTTTATTTGTATATATTTAGTACAGGGTCTATAGGGTCTTGCTACACAGATTGGACTCATAGTGATCCTATTTTTCAGCCTCCCAAGCACTGGAGTTACAGGCACGTGCCACCATGCTCAGTCTCAGTTGCTATCTCAGTATGTCCTGGTGGCAGGGCTGGCATGGCAGGCTGGGGATTGAATCCTGGTGCCTGCGTCTGTCTAAGCAGGCACTTTAATCTGTTGAGCTATTAGGTCAGCCCAAGACTCATTTTAAAAAAACTATCTTCATAGGTTTTAGATTTGTTTTATGATTTTTTTGTTTTCAGTCAGAGTCTACAGGGTCTTACTACACAGATCAGACTCACAGTGATCCTCCTATTTTCAGCCTCCAAAGTGGGGTTTACAGGCATGTGCCACCACATCCAGTCTCAGCAGGCCCTCTGAGTGCTCCCTGGGGGTGGGGCCAGTAAGGCCTATGGTACTGGAGACTGAACCCAGGTCCCTGTGCCTCCCTAAGCAGGCACGTTAGCTCCCTGAGCTATCTGGCTAGCCATGTTTTTTAATGATATTTTTGTTTGTTTTTGATAAGGGTCTCACTATGCAGTCAGATTCATAGTGATCCTCCTGTCTCAGCCTCCCTGTGCTGGGATTATAGGAATGTGCCACCATGCCCAGTTTTGGTAGCTGGCCATAGGGTACCAGAGATTGAATTTGGGAACTTGTTCTTGCTAGGCAGGTGTTCAGACTGCTAAGCTATCTTGCTAGTTCTAGATTTTAGATTTGAAGAAAAAAAAAAATATATATATATATATATATGACAATGATCCTGAGAAACATCAGGAGATTTTTGAAACTAGCAGTTAAGGGGTAGGATTCTCACCCCAACTAAGTATATATGCTGATACCTGTGAACCAAGCAACTACACTGAATTTAACAAAGTGTAATAGAAATGTCACGCTTCAAATGCCTGTCATTCTGGTCTTCTAAAATGTACTTCTTGTCATGACATACAAGGTATTACTATACTGCCCTTTTTTAAAGGGTACTAAATGAAAAATAAGACCAAAAAAGTGTCACAAGACAGTCATGCTACAATGCTACTATGCTGTATATGGATGGATTTCTAAATATCTATGTAAATATATGAAAGTGTTCATTCCTATTTTTTAATTGTTTTTCTTCTTCATATTCTGTATGGACTTAGAGTTTAGTATCTCAGTATCTGATGGAAAATACATGTCCCATGTTATGCCTATGATGTCTGATATTTAGACAAATAGTGTGGGTAAACTGAACTGCATATGTTGCAGGGTAATAATAAGCTTCTCTTCTGGAGGGTTAACAACCTAAGTTTGCAGATCAAAAATTGGAGAAAAAGAAAGTCAGCCAACATTTTGGCCCTAGCCTTTCAAGGTCAGTGAAGACTCAGGACATATGAGAATTTGTACTGTAACATCAAGGAACTCAGTTGTGCCCCTAATTTTCTGATCAAGGAGATTATGGGGCCACAGAAGAACACAATCGATGATGTAGAGTGTGCCTAAGGAGAGTCACATGGAGAGAAAACATTCTCTCAGGATTCCACAGAGAGCAAATTGGTCAAGAAATAGCCGTGACTCATCCACATGACTGACACTGAGAAGGGATCTACAAAGTGTGGTACAGGGTTACAGGATAAACCCTGAGGGTACCTGACTGACTTTATCTGATACAAAAGTTACATTTCTTGTTATATAGGTCTTGCTTTAACTTGGTCTTAGCCACCCAGCAGAAAAAGTATAAAAAATGGAGGTATATAAAGTAAAGTCAAAAGCCGGGCGTGGTGGCGCATGCCTGTAATCCCAGCACTCGGGAGGCTGAGGCAGGAGGATTGTTGTGAGTTCGAGACCAGCCTGAGCTACAAAGTGAGCTTAAGGCCAGCCTGAACTGCATAGTGAGACCCTGTCTCGAAAAGACAAAAAAAAAAAATAAATAAATAAAGTAAAGTCATATTCATATACTGAGCTGTGAATGGCTCAAATCAACTGTGGATAACCCACTTCTACTGTGGACTGCTGATCTGTATTGGATTGTTATATATATATATATATTCAGCTATCCATGTTTTGAAAATCTGCAACATATGTATTATTGTATGTTACCCTGTTTATGTCATTTTTTCTATTTGTTTTTGCTTCAATTTTTCACTCAAGTTAAAATACAAACAAATAAATTTTAAAAAAGAAAGAATAAGAGAGAAAAAAAAGAAAGAGCATTGGATAGAGCTTAATCCCAACTCAACTCATCTGCCTCATCTTCAATGACAATACTCAGCCATAGACAGTTCTAAATACTTGTGGCACAAATGGAAACATTTTTTACAACTGATCTTATGCTATTTCTTCAATTTCTCTTGAACAAACAATACTAATTCCTTTTCTATACTTATTTATTCATCTACTATAGGCTTCATTTTCCTCTTTTGTGTCATCTTTATGGCTTTCCTTCTCACGAGACCTTTATAAGCTCTCTAAAGTCTGGAATGCCACATATAGTGCCCTGAATTTAGACGTGTAAGCCCTGGTTTCTTCCCGTACAGCACTGTTGCTTTCCACCTCTGTTTGAGATTTTTGACATCCTAATGTACTCTGTAATCTTTTAAGCTTTCAAATAAATAATAAAGCTTTCAGTCCAGAAGAAAGAAGAGAACTTTCATAAAAACAAAACAAAACAAAACAAAAAACTCTCTATTTCCTCTGTTAACACCTTGCTTGAGTAAGGTTTATTTGTATTATTTCTATTAATATTAGTTCATTATTATTACTATTATACAGTTCAGATTTCTTTTTTCAGGAGGTTGTTTTTGGTACTGAGGACTGAATCCAGAGCTTCCACCTTGCCAGGCAAACATTCTACCACTGAGCCAATCCCCCAGCCCCTTATTCAGATTTCTTTTCTTTCTTTCTTTCTTTTTTTTTTTTTTACAGCTATAATGCTTTATTTTTTTTATTTTTTTGGCGGAACTGGGAATTGAACTCAGGCCCTTGCACTTGCCAGGGAAGCCCTTATTCCACTGAGCCATCTCCCCGGCCCCTTCTTTATTTTTTTTTGAAATCAATTATTTTTTTTATTTTCTGAGAAATATTTCTGAAATGAATACATGCATGAGATTAATAATAGATTGCACATTATAAATAATTTAAAAACTTAAATAAATATAACAATAAAAATTGTCCAAAATAAAAGTGAAGAATTTACAGAATAGTCATATAATAGTTCACTCTGTGCCAAAATCAACAAACTTATATTCATATAATTAAAATGAAATTTCTGAATTTAGTTGAACTTATAACAATACATTTCTAAGAAAAATGAACATTTTGCACAAGAAATTTGAATAAAATCATACCCAGATACATAAAAATGAAATTGTCCAAAGCTTATTATAAAGAAAAAAATTATTAAAGCATATACATAAAAAATTAGCTATGGAAGGACAAAATTAAATAGCATCTTATTCCACATTAGAAAGAAAAAAAAAGAC